>JABUQX010001353.1:0-14013 GCA_015478945.1 Trachelipus rathkii
TGATGAGTTTTTGTAGATATTACTGTGTTAACTGACGATGCTGTGTTAAAACGTGAACATAGGTTAAGTTTTTGTTGAATAATGTAAGGTTTGCCCTAGACTTTTGCTAATGTCTACGTTATTCATAGGTCAATTGATGTTATACTCAAAACGGATGACACTTTGATGAAGATAGTGTCATTCATAGTTCAAGATGGTGGCATCTTTGATAGATTGGTCACTTTGTTTAAGGGATTTTGTTAAAAACGGCTTTACCTGTTGCTAATATGCTGAAAAGGGGGAACATATCGAGTATTGTATGACCCTGTTAGCTACTTTACCCTTGATTAAGTAGGGAATTTTTCAGGATGTTAGCTGATTATCATACGCGAGGTATGTTAGGTTGCATTTGTACATTATAATTCCTAGTCGCAGTTATGATTTGTTAGCTTTATTGATGTTTAAACTTTGTTGGTTAGCATATATTCGTAGGTAGTATATAAAGAACTTATTTTATATATGTTTGTCCAAAATGATGCTTGAAATATGATTGAATAAATAGTTCAATAGAATCATCAGGGGTGGACGGTAGGGGACTGCGGTATGGTGGTTTGGATTAATGATTTACTGCTTTAAAATCAGTAAAATTATTACCTTTAACTATGATATTTTATTCAAGAACTTATTTTATGTTATGTTAGGATAAAATTTTGTTATTTTTTGTTAGTTTGGTTAAAACTTTGTTATGTTTGCGAACTTATTTGCTGGGGATTATGATTTTTAGACGAGGTTATGATTTTTCTTGTTAAATGTTCGAAGTTGATGTAAAAATTTGTTACGTTAGCATTATCTTCTTTGTCAGTATGATGATTAGACAGTTTTATGCTAAACTTTTGTTAAATATTCGATGTTTAATGGTAAAAATTAACATTGATATGTTAGAGATTGCATGAAAAAGTGTGAAAAGGTTACGTTTTGGACGAAGTGTTATGTACTTTACTGTTGTTAAGGGCGGAAGTTTGTTAATGTTAGTGGTTTATTCGTACGTATGGTGTTGGGTTTGTCGTTGTACATTATATTCTTAATTCAGGTTATGTTATGTTGGGTTTATTAATGTAAAAAACCTTATTATGTTAGCATATATTCGTTTGGTTAGTATAATAACGATCTTTTGTGCTATGTTATTGTTGTTGTTGTCTAACGAGAAAATATACCCTTTTGAACTGATAAGGTTCGTTCGTACGTCATATTCTTGTTACTTTCTTCTGATGGGTTTAAAGAAAGAATCTCATTACATTTAAGGGTTGTTTATATACTATTTTCTTCAGTAGGTAGTTTTCACAATGGTGATACGGAATGACATCTCCCTCATCTCTGACGCTTGTTGTTGATAATCTTCACGAGGAGTTTTTCGTTATCAACGCTTGTCATTTATATTTAATTGTAAACCGAATGGCGACTGCTACATTGCTCATATTCCTGTCAGAGGGTCAAATATAATAAGTATTGCATCACTTTATGCAAATGGTTATAGCATAAATCATTTTCATGTTTAGAGTTGTTATTTTCTGAAAGGGGGAGGAGTCTAAAAAGAGATAATGTTATTTGGGATAAGGTTATGATAATTTTTTGTTAAATATTACTATGATAATGTAAAAACTTGTTACGTTTGCATATATTCGTTGGTCTGTTTGATAATCGGTCAAGGTTATGATACATTTTTTTGATAAATGTTACTGTGGCAATGTAAGATTAACGGTTAATATGTTAGAGATATGCTTGGAAAAGTATGAACAGTTTTAACGTTTTGTATGTAGTTAGTTAACTTACCGTTTTGGGTGTTAAGTGTGGAAACTTTGTTAATGTGTTAACAGTTTATTAGGGCGTAAGTTCGTGTTAGGTTTGTCTTTGTGCATTATTTTCTTAGTTCATGTTGCGCTATGTTAGTTTTATTGATGTGGAAACTTTATTATGTAGAGTATATTAGGTTGATCAGTATGATAATCGACCAAGGTTATGATACTTTTTGCTAAATATTAGTGTTTAGTGTAAGATTACGTTAATATTTTAAGTTTGCTGAAAAAGTAAAGAATAGGTTACGCTTGCATGCAATGTTAGCTTCTTTACTGTTGTTTTAATGTGACTTTGTCTTATGATAACAGTCTATGTATTGTAAGTTGTGATAGTTTCGTTTATACATTATTTTCTTAGTTCATGTAACGATATGTTAGCTTTATTAGTGTGGAAACTTTGTTACGTTAGCACTATATTCGTTGCTGTATGATATTTAACCAATGTTGTGATAAATTTAGTTAAGTGTTACTGTGTCAGTGTAGATTAACGTTAATATGTAGAGATTTTGCTTGAAAAAGTAAGATTAGGATACGTTTTGCATTCATGTTAGTTACTTTAGTGGTGTTAAGTGTGGAACTTTGTTAATGTTAACAGTTTATTCGTAATGTAGAGTTGGTTAGGTTTGTCTTTGTACATTATTTCTTAGTTTCATGTTACGCTATGTTAGTTTTTATTGTGTGGAAACTTTATTATGTTAGAGTATATTTGTTTGATGCAGTATGATATCGGACAAGGTTATGACTACATTTCTTGCTAATGTTACTATGTTAGTGTAAGACTTAACGTTAATATGTTAGAGTTTGCTTGAAAAAGTAATAATAGGTTACCTTTTGCATGCAATGTTAGTTACTTACTGTTGTAAGTCTGAAACCTTGTTTATGTTAACAGTTTTCGGTGCAGTTGTGATAGGTTTGTCTTTGTACATTATTTTCTTAGTTCATGTAACGGTATGTTAGCTTTATTGATGTGGAAAACTTTGTTACGTTAGCATACACTAAATTCGTTGCCTCTGTATGATAATTAACCAATGTTTTGATAAATTTTAGTTAAATATTTACCTGTTAGTAATAAGTTAACATCGTTATGTGTAGAGATATGCTTGACAATGTGTATAGTTCGTTTTTGTATGCTATGTTAGTTCTTTACTGTTGTTATGTGTGGACTTTGTAACGTTAACAGTTTATTCATGTTTAAGGGTGCTAAGTTTGTCGTTGTGGGTTATATTCATAGTTCAGATGATGCTAAGTAAGCTTTATTAATGTGGAAACTATGTTACGTCAACATATATTGATTGATCTTTGTATAAAGAACTTGATTTTATGTTATGTTTATCCAAAATGATACTCGAAATGTGAATCGAATCAATAGATCAATAGATCACAGATGGTCAGGAGGGAGGTTGGATAGTGGTTTGATTTAGTGATTTACTGCTTTAGGGTATGTAAAACGTTACAATTTTAGTAAAAATTTGACCTTAATCAATAGATCAATAGATCACAGATGGTCAGGAGGGAGGTTGGATAGTGGTTTGATTTAGTGATTTACTGCTTTAGGGTATGTAAAACGTTACAATTTTAGTAAAAATTTGACCTTAATCAATAGATCAATAGATCACAGATGGTCAGGAGGGAGGTTGGATAGTGGTTTGATTTACTGATTTACTGCTTTAGGGTATGTAAAAACGTAAATTTGTAAGTTATAAACAAAAAGAATAAGAAATTTTATTTATTTATTTATTTATTATTTATTTTATTTTTTTATTTTTTTTTCTTTTCTGTATCGAGGATACATCATAAGACGATGTATACCACGTTTCGTTTCTTCTACGCCAATATTTCAGGTTTGTGGGGCTGGTGACCCCCTTTGGGATGTGTACGGCTATTTAAACCATAAAATACGATATGGGTACTTATATGAAAGGTATATACCGAGTGATAACTAATTTTAATTTAAATTTTTTTTAATGTAAAATGTAGATAGAAAAAAGAAAGTATATGTACCGCCGTAGCGGGTTAAGATTCTTTAAATTCTGATAATGTTACTAATTGATATATTATTACTGTTTTCAGAAGAAAAGTAATAGTTATATTTATGTAATTTATGTAAAGTAATTTAAGTGTCGCAGGCTTTCATTATAACGCCTGTAGTATCATTTTCTTTTATAATTGATTTAAATTAATAGAGAGATACTACAAGAAATACAATACATAATAATAAAATAATAGATAGAACCAAGAACATAGGTTGCGCAACCAGAAGAAACAACCAAAAGAAATAATCAGAAGAAATAAGAGGAAATAATCAGAAGAAATACCCACCAGAAGATTCATGGAAATATCAGTCTAAAAGAAAGAATATATGAAATATAAAAATTTATATCATCCATCTGGATAATTAGGAAATCATTCATCTTCATCTTCATCTCTTCATCTTCATATAAGTAAGATCATACAACTAATAAAGAGAGGATATACCACCTCAGATCACCTTGATGTAAGTTACAACCGATTAATCAGTGCGCAACTCTGCTCTACATACCGCTTGAAATGCCATTGGAAGAGGAAGAAAGTAAAATTAAGATGATATCCAGTAAAGAAAGATGCCCTACCTTTTCAGGAAAAGAAGAGGAATACAGAGACTGGAGAGAACGAGTGGAGGATTGGATGATAGTGGAGGAAAAAGTAAAATATCCTGGTTTGGAAATACGTCTAGCACTGAAAGGAAAAGCACACGAAATATGTATAGATTTAGAAAGAGAAAAGTTAAAAAAAGATAAAGAGGGAGTAGCATTGATTTTAAAAACACTGGATGAAGTATATAAAAAAGACAGTAGGATGGATAAATTGGAGAAAACCATGAAACTATTCCGAATTGAAAGAAGAAAAGATGAAACAATGAAAGATTATATAATAAGATATGAAAAATATTCCAGGGAATGTGAAAATGCGGGAGGTGGTAAAATGTCACAGGAAATGAAAGGAAGTCATCTTCTGGGACAAGCAAAATTGAATTCAAATGATCTTCATGTAGCGTTGGGAGCCTGCGGCAAGGAAGAATATAGTTATGGAAATATTAAAAATGTACTTACACGCATTTTTCAGGAACAAAAGGAAAAAGTAGAAGAGAATAAAGAAGATTGCTGGATGGAAGGAGACAAGAAGAATCCTGTTAACAAGAAATACGGGACTATAACTAAATGTTTTAAGTGCAGATCAGAAACACATTGGGCGAACAAATGTCCAGTGAATACGAGATTGTGTTATATTTGCAACTCAAGAGAACATTGGGCAATAGATTGTCCAAAGAACTGGAAGAATAAAGACAAAATAGAACAAACGAAAGAAATAGAGGTAATCAAAGAGAAGAGATAAGATACGTCTGGAAAACGAACAATGATGATGAACAAGAAAGTTTGGAGGAACTGCAAGATGAAATATACGGCATAATAGACTCCGGAAGTGCAAGAACAGTGTGCGGCAATTTTTATATGGAAAGAATTTTAAGTAGATTAACTAAAGAACAAATTGAAGAAATGAACAATAATAAAGCTATAGAAGATCACACTGTGTTTCATTTTGGAGAAACAGTATGTAAAGGGATAAAGAATGTAGATATACCTACAAAATTAATGGGAAACAAAGTAAGTATAAGAACTACAATAATAGAAGGAAACGTTCCCTGGCTGATTGGAAAAGAAACTTTAGAGAAAATAGGAGCAGTTATAGACTTCGAGAAAGGAATAGTTATAGCAAAACGGTTTTCAGACTACATAATACCATGTAAAGGGAAGAATGAAAAGCATCTGAAAATCTCATTGATTAAGAAACTGGAACCGCACAAGATGTGGCTTGGAATAGACAAGGAGTGGTGGACCAACAAGGAAATAATTGAAAAAAGAATAGAAAAACTGCATTTACAATTCGGACATGCGAGTAGTGGAAAATTAATTGGAATTTGTAATGATGCATATAAGAAGAATGAAGAGTATCAAAGATTTAAGAAGACCTTAGAGGAGAAAATAATAGAAATAGTGGGCAAGTGCGATACATGTATAAAATATAAAAGAACTCCAGCTAGGCCAATAGTTGGAATGCCTATGGCAAGACAATTTAATGAAGTGGTGGCGCTTGATTTAGGAGAAATAGAAAATAGAAGATTTTTAATGATGGTGGATCTAGCAACAAACTATTGTCAGGCAGCATGGATAAAAGATAAAAATCCACTGACAGTGGTAAAAGCATTTATGGGGAAATGGTTGTCTGTACTCGGAACACCTAGGAAAATTTTATCAGACAATGGATTGGAATTCCAAAACGAGGAAATGAAAATCTTAACGGAAAAATTTGGAATCACCATTATGGCGACTCCATCAGAAAGTCCCTGGAGTAATGGAACATGTGAAAAAATGGTGGGATTAGTGAAAGACGGAGTGAGGAAATTGAGAGAGGATACTACACAAAACTGGGAGATAGCACTGATGTGGACAATAGCAGCTAGGAATAGTTTATTAATGAAAGATGGAGTATCACCTAATCAGATAGTTTTTGGAAAAAACAATTACACTTCCCAGAGTATAAACAACGAGGAAATAACAACGAATGATTATGAAAATGCATATGACACACTCTTGGAGAATCTACAAGCAAGAGAAAAGGCTAGAATAATCCATGTACAACAGGAGGCTGATAAGAGATTAAACAAAGCCTTGTCCAAGCCCATAAGAGAACATCATTTGGAAGAAGCTAAAATAGGAGATCTTGTGTATTATAAAAGAAACATGGAAAAATGTTGGAGAGGTCCTGCGAGAGTCATCGGTAGTGATGGAAAGACAGTAGTAGTGAAACATGGGGGCACCCTACGTGAAGTAGCTAGAGTGCATATCACTAGAATAAAACAAACAGGAAATATTGAAGAAGGGAAAGAAGAAAATCAAAGAGAAGAAATACAAGATGAGACCTTGTCTGAATCAGACACTTATGGTTCAGAGACGGAAGAAAGTGAGAAGGAGGACGATGAAGTAAGGGTGGTTATACAAGAAGAGCAAGAAGACCTAAGCGAAACAGAATCAGAAACAGAACCGGAATCAGAAGAAGAAGAAGATGAGAACCAAGGAGAGGAAGAACAAGAAACACCGAAGGTGAGATTGGGGGAATCTTATGAGATAGTGGACAAAGAAACAAAGGAAAAATCAAGAATAAGAATAACAAGTAGAGCTGGAAAAGCAACTAGCCAAAAATGGTCAGATAGCTACAATATAATAGATTTAGATCATGGAAATGAGAAATGGATAGATTTGAGAAATTTTCAAGATATAAAACATATAGGTGATGATGAAATATGGTTGGGAGATTTCGAAAATGAAGAGATACATAGAGCAAAAATGGATGAACTAAGTAGCTGGAAAAAGAAAGGAGTGTACGAGGCTGTAAAAGAAAGGAATCAAAAAGCAATTACGACTAGATGGATCATTACAGAAAAATCGGAAAACGGAAGAAGAAAATGCAAAGCCCGACTTGTTGCTCGAGGTTTTGAGGAACAAGGAGATTTAACAACTGATTCACCGACATGTGCCAACGAATCATTAAAAATGTGTCTTGCTGTAATTCAGAAAAATGGATGGAAATGCAAAACATTAGATATTAAAACAGCTTATCTACAAGGTAAACCAATAGAGAGAAATGTGTATTTAAAACCTCCAAGAGAGGCAAAAACCAACTACCTATGGAAGTTGAAGAAAACTGTGTATGGCTTAAAGGACGCAGCGAGAATATGGTACGAAAGTATCATGGACATAATAAAATCACTTGGAGGAACAAAGAGCAAGTTGGAACCAACTATAGTGTATTGGAGGAAAAACAGCAGAATCATCGGCCTCATGTGCATACATGTGGACGATATTTGCTATGGAGGGAATACTGAGTTTGAAGAAAAGATAATTCGAGAACTAAAAAGGAAATTGGAAATAGGAAAAGAGAGTGAAAGGAAATTTTGTTACATTGGTTTGAACGTGGATCAACGAAATGAGGAAATTATCCTAGAGCAGAATTCCTATGTAAGAAATATGAAAGTACCAGATAAAAAAGATTTAAGGAAGAGAGGATATTAAATAAAGAAGAACAAACAGAATACAGATCAATGGTTGGACAATTAAACTGGATAGCTCAACAAACCAGACCAGAAATATCTTACAATGTAAGTGAAAGAAGTAAATTTTGTAAAAAAGCAACAACAAGAGATATGAAAAAAGTAATAAAAATTATAGAACAAGTAAAAGAAAAGGAAAACCAAATAATCATTCCTACCCTTAAGGGAAGAACAAAAATGGAAATCTTTTCAGATGCCTCTTTTAATAACGTAGGGAATGGACAATCTCAAATTGGGTACATAATAAGTATAGTAGATGAATTAGACAACAGGAGTCCGTTATATTGGAAATCAAAGGTGGCGAAGAGAGTGGCGAGATCCACTCTAGAAGCGGAAGCATTAGGTTTAGGTGAGGCTGCAGATGCTGGAATATATCTGAAAGCTTTATGGGAAGAATTAAATGAAGAAAAACTACCAATATTGATGAAAACAGATTGTCAAAGCCTTGAAAGAGCACTACATTCAACTTCGGCAGTATTAAATAAAAGACTAAGAATAGATATGGCATATCTAAAAGAAATACTCGAGGAAAAAGAAATAGAAGAAATCAAATGGATAAAATCACAAGAACAGATCGCAGACATTTTGACAAAAGAGGGTGTAAAAAAAGAAAATATACAGAAATATGTTAACAACGTAATAAAAATATAAAGACATATTACACCTATGGTAACAGAAGAAACAAGAATACAAAGAAAAAGAAGAAAAAAGAAAAATAGAAAATAGAAGAAAAAAAAAACAAGAAAAAATAGTATGAGTTTGATAACTATTTTATATTTTATGTATGTAGATAGAAAAAAGAAAGTATATGTACCGCCGTAGCGGGTAGTAGATTCTTTAAATTCTGATAATGTTACTAATTGATATATTATTACTGTTTTCAGAAGAAAAGTAATAGTTATATTTATGTAATTTATGTAAAGTAATTTAAGTGTCGCAGGCTTTCATTTTAACGCCTTAGTTATCATTTTTTGTTATATTGATTGAATGAATAATAAGAATAATACAGAAAATACAATACAATTAATAAAATAATAGATAGAACCAAGAACATAGGTTGCGCAACCAGAAGAAACAACCAAAAGAAATAATCAGAAGAAATAAGAGGAAATAATCAGAAGAAATACCCACCAGAAGATTTATGGAAATATCAGTCTAAAAGAAAGAATATATGAAATATAAAAATTTATATCATCCATCTGGATAATTAGGAAATCATTCATCTTCATCTTCATCTCTTCATCTTCATATAAGTAAGATCATACAACTAATAAAGAGAGGATATACCACCTCAGATCACCTTGATGTAAGTTACAACCGATTAATCACCGAGTGCCGTCGCTCGAAGACAAGAATCCGATCCGGTGTCGCACAGACACCAAGTCCGATGGGGTACGGCTATTTAACCACTATATGATGTGAGTACCTTATATGGTAGGTGTATACAGAGTTTCATCGTTCTATGTCAATATTTCAGGTTTGGGGGTCGGTCCCCCCAAATTTGGTCCCATTGGTCATTTTACTCCCGGGGATCTAAGACTACATCCTCAGGAAGGTTGTATTACCGAGTTATCATGTCTACGCCAAATTTCAGATGTTGGGGGCTGTGCCTCAAAAGTTTGATCCCATCGGGTCATTTTACCCCGATACATCTAAGAACAACCTAAAAAGGCGTGATTATGTCAACATAACGATGCAACAATGTCAATATTTCAGATTTGGTTTTACACCTTATGGATACCAACAGTCATTTTACTACCTACAATATTTAAGAGTACAGCTCAGAAGGTTGTAATACCGTAGTTTGCAATCACTCTACAAAAATTTTATTTCAGATTTGGGGGCCGGTCCCTCAAATTTGGTCCCATCGGTCATTTTACCCCTGATACATCTAAGATACAACCTAAAAAGGCTGTATGTCAAGTTTCAGCTTTCTACATCAATATTTAATGTTTGGGGTGGGATCCCCTTCTGTGGTATTCCTAATACACCCGTATACGGTCTTATACCATCAATTCGAACTGCTACGAAACCTCGATAACCCTTATAAGACCCCGTTGTATATACGACTGAATTAATCTAGGCACCGCAGTGCTCCAGCAACGGGTGCCGAGTTCAACTCCTCAGATTCACATATCAACTATTTCTAGAAACTCAACTCTGAAGCCTCTCACCAAATTTCAGCCTATTACGAACACTTTGATTTTTAAGTGGGGGTGGGGTCCCCCTTCGGGGGGACCCAGTGGGTTGTAACCTCGTATACAACAAGGATATGTCACCATCTAACCCCCATCCAAATTTTAACCCGATACGATAACCTCAACTACTACTACCACTACTTACTACTACTACTACTACTACTACTACTACTAATAATAATAATAATAATAATAATAAAAAACTTCAGAAGCTGAGCCGGAGTCGGAGTCGGTGCCGGAGCTGGAGTCTATTAAAACCGCACATCCGCAGTTATTAAACCCGCACATCCGCAGTTATTAAAACCGCACATCCGCAGTTATTAAAACCGCACATCCGCCTATTAAAACCGCACATAATCGCCGTCCGTTTGTCCGGAAATCGATCTTAATTGTTTTTTTACTTTATTATGTTATAATATTCTTCATCTTATTATAATTATTTTATTTTTTTCATTTTATCTATATTATTTTTATGACTCATATTATTTATTCTCATTCCATATATCTGTGTATGTATAATACATATACATATATTTATAATAAGTTTAATTTGTACATATAATTATACCTATAAACGAAACAGTTACTTAATTACTAAGAAATAAAGTTGAAAAACCCACCAAAAGTTTTAATAATCTTTTTTTTATTTATTTATAAAGAGGTTACATTAATGGATGAGTTGTAAGTTTGAAAACAAATAAGGTTCAAGAAAAAGCGGTGAGTACTTATTCAATAAAAAGTGGATATAGCCCCACTGTGGTTGCAGTTTAATCCCACCTAGTTTTATATCCAACAGGCTGAATAATTCCAAATAAAGCAAAGAAGGTTAAAACAATAAGCGTCAAATTGAATAGAAACGACAGAAAACATTGATCTTCCACTGCCATATAACAACTCTGTTACAAGAAGAGCTCTCGCCACAGCTTTTCGAATATCCAGGAAGAGAGTGAGAGCCTTCTGGAGAAGAGGAGGATTTCCTTGGATCAAGTGAGGACTTTCTATCTCTCGTCAAGTTAAAGTAATAACATAATTTGGTAGCAGAGCGTAGTTGTTCCTTTTTAGGAAAGCTCGCTCTGCTCGGCTGCCAAAGTACCAATTACCAAAATGACAGGTGATGGAATGAATGCCTTATTTGGAAAGAAAGTCAGAAGAAGAGATATTGTTCAGGATGTAGCATCCCCATGTCCGCAAAGAATAATAAGGAATACAGCGGGTCCGCTAATTTCATCGAAGAGAATCAGACCCGGTTCGTGATCCACGGTGTGACTATCTGATTCACAGCCCTGCAGTGATATTTGCAAAGCAGAATAAGGATTTGATGGGAAAGTATGACCACTGTTGATAGCATCGATGTGACAGATGTGATAGGAAAACCAGTAAAGTGGATGACCACCGGGGAAATTATGAGAATTGAGAACTGTGAGACCCATGGTGAGTTTTTGGAAAAATTGGAAAGGTAATTGTGCTGCCCAATATTCCGGATCAACGGAAGGGATGGTTGCATTGTTAGGTAGCCACCTCCAAGGTCCGCCCTGGAGCTTATAAACATATTTGACTGCAAACAGCATCAGAACAATATGGATTGTAAAATCTCGGCTTTTACAGTGGTTTAGGGAAGAACTGGATAAGAAAGCCAATACAGAAACCTCAGGCTTCACAAAGGCCGTCGTGCAGGAGGGAGAAGACATTCCCCTTTTTGCACTACGATTGCTGGGTCTGGCGCAGAGGGCCTTTCCCAATAATGATGTAAAGAAATTGCCTATGGTACGGGAGAAATTTTTGGAAAGTTTACCGGAAGCAGTGACGACTCGGTTGGAGGACGTATTGATGGGTTTGGAGATCCAGAGAGGTTCCTTGATTCCATGGGAGCAACTGGTGGTCATGGTGGACAAGGTATATAGAAAAAATAATGGAAAAGGAAACAAAGGAAACCCGCAAGTTGAGGTAGTAGATTTAACGCAATCGTTGCAGATGTCCACCTTGACCTCACCCACTCAGATGGCACCCCAGAGGTACGGAAATAATGAAGGTTTATGTTGCTGCCAGAGATCACAAGTAGCACTCCAGCACCAAGTAGCTTGTTCTCCAGGTATAAATGCCAGTGCAACAATGAATAATCGAGAACAGGCTCCAGCAGCATTCACAGGGTATCAACCGCCAACTTCCAACATACAAAGAGGGATTCCATCGAGGGAATATAGGAATACACAGAGAGGGGGGCCAAATTATCAAAGCTATCAGCAAAGAAACCAAAATGGTGCACAGGTTCCCATCTGCAGTCATTGCAAGAAAAGGGGTCACACTATGGGTGAGTGCTGGACTCGACCCCAGTGTATGTATTGTGGCAAACAAGGTCACCTGATTGAGGATTGCTATCTGAAGCAAAATCGTTGTTTGAGGTGTAAAGAGGTGGGTCATCTGGTAGGAGATTGCCCCAATGGTAGAAATCAAGCTGCTGCACCTCGAATAGTTTGTCCATTTTGTCAGGAAGAACATTTAGGTAAAGATTGCCCTCAGAGGCCGGGAAATGGGGAGTCTCTGGCACGGAAGACCTCATGTCAGAGCCAACAACAGTTAGGGAAATAAAACAAGCTATAAGTAATATAATGAACTCAACTGAAGATGATCCTGGAGGGTCTCAGGAAAGTCTTCCAGTAAATATCCAACAGAAAGTACCACTACAATTGTTAAAAACGACTAGTAAAGAAGAACCACAGAATCCACAGGAAGAAGGAAAAGAACAGAAATGTGAAAAGACCGCCCCAATAATTACTATGATTGTCAATCAGGAACAGCAAACAGAAGAACAGGGTGAAGAAGGAAATGAGGCCGAAGAACTGTGTCCTGGGGCGATGATAACTTATCATATAATAAAAGGCTCCTGAGAAAACATTAATTTTGCAAGTTACCCTAGTGGATCAACCACCCATGGAGCCACTAACAGCATTTGTAGACACCGGCGCGGAAGTCAGTCTTATTTCAGCTAGTTGTTTCCACCTATTAGATAAAAACAAAAGCCCTATTTTGCCTACCGCTTATCGGGGAGTTACAGGATTGGGGAATGTTAGGTTTCCTGTTCTTGGGGAAGTAATAATAGCTTTGAGGTTGTCTACAAATTATATCCTGAAGCCGGGTCGTTTTGTCGTGGTACCTGACCAACTAACCGATTACGATTTGGTTTTGGGGTTTGATATATTAAATCAAGAACATCTATTGCCGGATCTGTACCGTAAAGAGTTAGTGATTAGACGCGGGAATTTCGTACAGACCGTCGCCGTGGACGTAAGGCAGTGCAACCCAAGGAAGACTGTGCCCTAGTGGAGATCCGGTGATGTATAGAACTCGACGAGGGCCTTGATGGTGGATAGTAGATAGAGTGGAGAGTTCCCCTAAAGCAACCGGTTGTGGTGGAGGCCAGTCCGGGATTACCAAATACATAAAATTCGACCCTGCTTTAGTTAGTTTTACGGACGATAGAGCCATGTTTTTAGTTAAGAATGAGGGAGAGTTCCCAAGGAGGTTGAAGAAAGGCACTATTGTAGGACAGTTAGGAGTAGGAATAGAGATAGGATTAGATATAGGAATTAGCCAGGAACCAAATATAAAAGTTGTTGAGTTAAATGATAAAGGTCCAAATGAATACACCGAGTGGACACCTGAAAATTTGTGTGAAGCGTTTCGACTGGAAGAAGCCGATTTGACAACAGAACAAAGAGAAAAATTAATTCAGCTATTAGAAAAATATCCATCCGTCTCGAGTTTGGTGACTCTTGGATGTGGGCTTGCACCGATGTTATTCAAGCATAGTAATAGAACAACTCACTGAGCGAATCCTGTG
>JABUQX010001354.1:0-2500 GCA_015478945.1 Trachelipus rathkii
GTTTTTAATCTCTTTTTTATCTCCGTCTTCTTACCCTCATCTATCTTGGCCCCAATCTTAATATCACTGACGCTCTCCTTGGGTACGCAGTTCCCTAAGACGATCGCGTCCTTTTCCAAATCTAATTCTTCTTCCTCACACCCTTCAGAATCCACTACACCTACGCACGCGGTATTTATATCGTCCGGTTTTCCTTCGTTCTCATATGGCTGTTGGGCGATCTCAGATACAGCTGACCCTTCCTCCTGTAAATTGTTTGCACTAGCGCGTGGCATTGCCACCTGACCAACCGGGTGCTCTAATGTGTCATCAAGCGCCTCGGTTACTTCCTCTTGCAAGCCAGTCGTTTCGCCCGCGTATGACATTACTACTTGGCCGTCAGTGTACTCCATTGTATCCTCATGCGCTGCGGCCTCTTCCTTCTGCGAATCGTCCGATTCTCTCGCGCGAGACATTGCCACACTTTCGATAGGGTCTTCTGCACTCCTCGCACCAGGGATATTTCCTATTATCAAGTCATAGATTGCGTCGTCAAGAGCTATAGCTTCAGTACGCCCCGTGTAGTAGGGTGTATCAACATCAATATCAACCACAGGTGCGTCTCTAATCGTATTGTCTATTAACAATATTTGTTTCCTCTTCCCGGTCTTTTGGTTTGGCGACGCATACTTCTTTTTGACTATGACACATTCACAACCGGTATCCCTTAGCACGATCCCAGCCATTCCATTGATCTTCCCGTTGACAACTGGCATCATTGCATTCTGAATGTTATGCCTTATGCTATTGCTCTTCACGCACGCGGCTCCGACGACAGGTACAGTTTCGCCGCACGCTAAAGCAATCCTATTGTTACTGTCAACGTGTTTCATGAGGTCGACGCCTTTATCAGTTGTCATATCTTTATGTATTGGCGTAATATCTGAAACATCATCCTTATTTTGCTGCTTAATTTCACTTGTTATTGCGGCAGCCGCCCTCTTTGGTTCCTCTCTCCAATTATTGCTGGGACGACTGTTATAGTTCCTATATTGATCGTCTTTTCTATAGGGGTTGTAATTTTTACAATCGATGGTCTTGTGTCCTTTCTTGCCGCATTTAAAACATGTGATCGAATATTTTTGCCTTTCAAACTGATTTCGGCTTTCACTAGCATCTTTCCACCTATAGGAGTTATAATTTTTACAATCGATGGCCTCGTGCCCTTTCTTGCCGCATTCAAAACACGTGGTCAGATATTTTTGCCTTTCAAACTGATCGTAGTTTTCACTCGCATCTTTTCTCTCCTTCTTTGATGAATCTTCTTTATTAATTATTGACGCCAAGTTTTTATTATGTGCCAGGAGATAATTCTCTGCTTCTTGAGCAATCATATCAAGTTTGTTAATTTTTCTTTCACGCAAAAATGTCGCGAGTTCTTTCTGGCATGTATTTAGAAACTGTTCAGCTACTATTAAGTCGATAATATCATTAAAATCTTTGTTAATCTCTGCCAGTTCCGTCCATTTCATTACATAATTTTTCAATCTATCTATGAACTGGATAGGCCTTTCGTCGTTGTATGCCTTCGCACTTCTGAATTTTATTCTATATCCGTCCTCTGTTAAGTTGTAACATAGTAGAAGGGCGTTTTTTAATTTATCATAGTCCTTTGATTCTTCTTTAGGGATGCGAGAATATGCTATTAAAGCCTTTCCTGTCAATAGAGCGCTAAGGTGTGACGCCCAATTTCCTCTATCCCATCCATTAATTTCTGCGAATCTTTCAAAACGTTCAAGGTAGCAATCAATCTCGTCCCTGTTATCTGCGAAAGGAGGGAGCTTTGGTACCCTCGCCTTAACATCATTGTTATTTGCAACTTGCTGTTGAGTATTATTGCCAGCTTGTAGTTCCATCCTTCTAAGCTCCAACTCATGTTCTCTTTGTTGTCTGGCATCTTCTCTTTGTCTCTCTTCTCTTGCAGCTTCCCTTTCTGCTGCTGCTTCTCTAGCAGCTTCTCTTTGTCTCTCTGCTGCTTCTCTGGCAGCTTCTCTTTCTGCCGCTTTATTGGCAGCTTCTCTCTCTGCTGCTTCTCTGGCAGCTTTCTCAGTTGCTTCTCTTTCTTCCTTTATAAACTCTCTAGCTTCTTTTCCCTTTAAGCCGAGTTCTTGAGCAATTTTTGCCAGCGAATTGTAATCCATAGTTGAGAAGCACAAGCCAACGTTCGCTATATTCACTTTCCTTCAGAAACTATTTCGGACTAGGCCCCCAATTTATTGTCACAAGATGGGATTTCCGCCAATAAATAAACGTGACAATCCCCGGAGTTCTTTTATTCAAATCACAAAATAATATAAACTAAGTTGTCTAGGGTATAACTTCACAATGTAGACCACTACTTCAGATACAAAAGTTCAATAAATATTCACGAAGTCTTTTTGATTCCAAATCGTTTCCAAGTCAATAGTAGACTTCAACAGACTATCAGTAGACAATTCAATGAACTATTACAAAGCCTTCT
>JABUQX010001354.1:12500-15000 GCA_015478945.1 Trachelipus rathkii
AGTTTGGATTTAGTTTAATTTTTAGTTTTCTTTCAATAGCTTCTGTAAGGGTTTTTTTACAATCTTCATGTTGAGTCCCATTAGGCAAACCCCGACCTGTGATCACGCAAACATTTTTTACCTGTTCCTGCTGTAATGTTTCTTGGGATTCCGTAATGGCCTGAACTGTTTCTTTTATTTCTGCTAGTTCAGTGCCAGACGGGGTGGTCACATTTCTATCATTCTCCAGTTTTAGGATTCTGTTTTTTAAGTTTGTAATTTCATCTTCCTTCTGTTTCTGGTAATCAGCAAATGCAGCTTTGAATTGAGCAAATTCTATTCAGCAAATGCAGCTTTGAATTGAGCAAATTCATCTTGTAGATCATTTAGGGTCAGCTGTGGTTCGGAGTTTTCCAGGTTAAGTTGAGAAAGAGAAGGGAGTGGGGAAGGGGGGGTAGCTAGGAGGGCGTCTACCTGACTAATCGTAAAAGATTCGTCGTCGATGTTATCATCCCTCCCTTTATTATCAGTTTTAGTTTTATTTTTACCTCCATTATTTCTGGTTTGTGTCATATTTCCAGTTTTATTAATAAATCCGTTTATAATGGTTCGTACTAATATCTTGCAACAGCGCTTGTGATTTTTTAATTGAATATAATAATAGGAATGTTATTAGGGGTGGGGCGAAAGTTTTCACTTAGCACATGAGAGAGATACAGCTGTAACACGTCCGCTCTCTGTGAGAGTCAGGACTATAAAAAAATATAATAATAAATAATGATAATAATATATAATAATAATGTTTGTGTATGTATAATATTAAAGTTTTATCGAATGGGTTGTATTACATATTTTAAAATGTGTTAATAACATTGAGTATACCAGTATTTCTAAAAATATATTAAAGTATGAGCAATTTCACTTGTTAATGAAAGAAGTTCATATGTTAATAAACAAAAGGCCTTTAGCTTTTAAGCCACTTCTAAATGATCAAAACATTGATCCTTCAATACCCTTTGTAATCACTCCTGAAATATTAATTAAAGGGTATGAACCTCCTAATGTGGTAATTGCTCCCCATTTGCATACCTCTGAAGCTAATGAGGAAGAGGATCCTGATGGGATACAGATATGATAGAAAAAAAGGATTAGGTTGAGTTTTGCTTAGCGATGTTAGCTACTATATATGTTGTTAAGCTGTTTTTGTTAATGATAGCAATTTATTCGTACGCCAGGTGTATTAGGTATATTATGTTCTTAGTTTAGCTTTACTGTAGATAAAACTTTGTTATGTTTTCAATTATTCGTTGATCAGTATGATAGTTAGGTTAGGTTATGATAAATTTTTGTTGTTTTGTTAAATATTACTATGTTAATGTAAAATTAACATTGATATGTTAGAGATATGTTTGAAAAAGTGGGAATAGGTTACCTTTTGTACGTAATGTTTGAGCCGGAAAATCTGTTCTATTAGAAGAGCAGTGGCAGAAGAACAAAATAATAATAGTAGTAGTAGTAGTAGTAGTAGTAGTAGTAGTAGTAGTAGTAGTAGTAGTAGTAGTAGTAAGAACGATCTTAAGTCACAGAATATTGTAGTTAGAGTTTAAAAGGTTTGAGAGACGTGTTACAGTAGTATTAATGTTTATATAGGCACGCACACTCCACCTTTCCTCGAAAATTGTGAAAAAAGTTATAGCATAAATACACACACACACACACACACACCACACACACACATACATATATATATATATAATATAATATATAATATATATATAATATATATATATATATATATATATATATATATAGGTATATCAGTAATAGAATGTATTATATATATATACATAGATATATATATATATATATATATTATATATATATATATATATAAAAATATATATAATATATATAAATATATATATATATGTGTGGGTGTGTGTGTATGTGTGTGTATGTGTGTAGTGTGTGTGGTGTGTGTTGTGTGTGTTGTGTGTGTGTGTGTGGTGTGTGTGTGTGTGGTGTGTGTGTGTAGGTGTGTAAATGTAATATATTCAATCGTAATTCATCGGGGAAAAGTTAGAAGTGTGTGGGGGAGAATGTAGTAGTGTTCGAGAAGTTCCATGTATATGTTACTGAGCATGGGTGACAGGGGGGAGCCCATGCTCAGTCCGTGTGTTTGTTTGTAAAAGTGTTGGTCAAATTGAAAATAGTTGTGTTGTAAAGTGAGTAAGATGAGTTGTTTTAGGATGGGAAACGGATGTGAGAGAATGATATTGTTGTCGGATATGTATTAATGCAGAAATTAATATAATGGTGATGATGAATGATAATAAAAATAATAATAATAATAATAATAATAATAATAATAATAATAATAATAATAATATAATAATAATAATAAAATAATAATAATAATAATAATAATAATATAATAATAATAATAATAATAATAATAATAATAATAATAAATAAATTATAATAATAATATAATAATAATAATAATAATAATAATAATAAT
>JABUQX010001355.1:0-29267 GCA_015478945.1 Trachelipus rathkii
AATTAAAGGCTTAATAAGATGCTGGCATAATAAATCGCAATCGCAATTTTGTTTACAAGAGCAAGAAGTAATAAGTAAACTGGATAATAGCTATGTTAGGCCAGAACCAGTAAAATAGAGTAGTTAGTGCACAAGTTTGGTGCCCCTTATTTAAAGAAAGACTAGAGATATCTTATACAGAGAGTGCAACGAGGAGCAACAAGGATGGAATTTCTTGGGGTTTGAGGGTAAGAGCTATTGGGAGAGGAGAAGGCTGAAGGAGAGGAATGTTTTTCTGTAGAAAGGACGATTTCCTCAGAGGGGACATTGACTACAAGGTCTAACAAAATATTTTACATCGTTACTGAATAATACGGAGACCAACAAAATTTTCATAGTTAGGAGCATGGACAGGGTGACCAGGGGCATTAATATAATGGAAAAAATTAAGTGAAGGAATGCCATGCCCCATTCGTGAGTTTATAAGACAAGAAGGGAAAGCAGCATTCAGTAATAGAGTTTGTTTGTAAATTTTGAATGGCTTGCCACAGGGAGGTTTGTTTGAGGTGTGACTCGATTACAACAATTTAAGAAAAAGTTGTAGGATATGGATGGGTTGGGTGTAATTCTTATAATATATTGTTTTCTATTAGGCATAATCGAAACCCCAAAATTAGCGCGGTTTTCGTAGTTATACCAGTAGTTAAATTAATTTTAGATTGCAGGTGCTTGTTTAAACTTAACTTAGTTATTTAATGGCATGTGGGCGAGAATTGCATTGGTTTATTCGGCCAGGTTTATTGGTACTATATATAATATATCTAGGCTATATAGTATATTTATATATCAGGTATCTTATCATTAGTATCATAAGTATATATATATAATATATATAATTTATTATAGATTTATAATAATAATATATATATATATATATATAGAGTTGCTATATATATATATATATATATATATATATATTATAATATATATAATATATATATAGCTATATCATTCATTATTTTTGACTAAGCCATATTGGTAGATTTTTAAATATTACAGTAATTTGACCCAATCCTTGTGGATTTGCATTGCAAGCATGGTTTGGATTCGGGAGGGGTTGACTGGGGGGACAGTCTTGATGCGGCCTATTGTGGCTCTTACTGTTTCATCTTATATTCTAATGTCTTTAAAAAGTCAGAGTTGACAGGACGGAAAAACCACCCTTACCACACTTACAAACAACTCCTTAGAACCAAGATATAAACTTACCTTCCCCACATGGTTCCCCAACACTGTTCAAAAAAAAACTCAAAACTTCCAAAAAATTACAATTACACAAAATCACTGCCCTTAGAATTATCACAGGATGCACAAACTACCCCTATTCGAACATTTACATGACGAGAGCTACAATTATTCCTATCTCCAATTCACCTGGACGATGGTGAGCATGGACTCAATTTCTACCAGAAAACTACTAAATCCAACCCCACCCATAATGTCGCCAAATTCTTCTCCAAAACCTCCACCTAGACACAGATTAAAATCCCCACCCCTTCCTCACCAAGCTTAAAATCCTACAATGACATTACAAATAATCTATCTCCCCACTCCCAACTTGAGTGGTTCAGGCTTACCATATATTCCACCCTACAACAACTTCACTAAAATAAACAGCTCGACCTTACAAAAAATCGCCCCATAATAATTTAAGTATTAAACGTACCCCCCTTTCTCCAAAAAAAATTTCCCCTTAAGAAAGAAGGAAACACTCGTCCAGAAATGCAACTCCGCAAGAAACGAGCACTGACGAAGAGGCCCCAAATGACCTCGCCTGGAGCAGGTCAGGTCCACCAACCCAAAACTCATGGCTACAATATAAAATATTATAGATTTCAAACTTGGACAATGTCACCTCCCCCCACCTGCACCCAAGTCCCAGATGTCACATTTTCTCCAGACCACAACTTAGAAGCACCTCCTCTGGTATCATGGGTGATGCTCTGCTCTTGACGCCCCCCGCGCGAACTTCTCTATATTTTAACTCCTCGACCTGTTGTGAACCGCCCAAGAGCGGTGGCCGGCTCCCTGGAAGCAGTGTGGCCCTCCTTGGGAGAGGAAGTAAGAAGTAAGTAAGATATATATATATATATAATATATATATATATATTATATATATATTATATATACTATACTATGATATATAATATAGTATATATATATATATCTAATACTACTATATATTATATATATATAATATATATATATCTTTATGTTATTATATATAATATATATATTATATAATTATAATAATAATAGTATATAAAATACAACTCTTCCATAGATAAACTTTATTCATATGAAATACACAACGATATCCAAAGATTCACAAATAGAAAAGAAAAAAAATCACAGAAAAAATAAAAAACTTTAAAAAAAAATATATAAATTTCTAATGAGACTTGCATCACCTGGAACACTAACAAACAGGGAAAAGAACCCACCCGACGTCCTTTAAAAGTATTATATTGTAAACCAACAGCTTAACACGATCCCTATATACATTGTGGTTTTCAGGTCATGACGTATACAACTAAAAACAGCCGTATTGAGTTACAACTTATTACCTAAGAAGCATTGTAGATTGGTAATATTACAGTTCCACAAAAAATTAAACTCTTAGGAAAAATAAAAAAAAACAATTAAAAAAAAATAGGCTTTCCCATAAACCCTAAACTATCCTGAAATTTACATAAAATAAAGCGTTTTGAGAGGAGGGGGGGGGGAAAAAAGCCGGGCCCCAACAAGACAACAATATTAATAAAAAAAGAGGATACAAAATATCTCTCCCGTAGTAAACTACTCAATCTCAAACCCGTATTACCAGTACCCCAAATTTACCGAAAAGTATTCATCCAAAGTAATAATATTATACCGGAAACACTATTAAAATACTTGTAAAAATACTAATATAGTTACTACATTTGAAGAAATGCATTGAAAAACCCTAATTAAATATACTCCATAACATAAGCTTTAGGGATCTACGGAAAATAATTGTAAATATCTTGCAACAAAACAAATACATTAGGAAATAACAATCGTTACTATCAGATTTTCAAAACAAACATTTAAAAGATGATCTAAAAACCGTGAACATCAAACCCAAACCCTTCTGGCAATTAAAGTTAAACCAGTGCGGGTCTCCGTATGTGTTGGAGTCGGTTCAAAAAATTCCGACTCCAAACTTTCCACCCTCCTTGAAAAAAGTTCCGACTCCGACCTTCTTGAAATTCGAGATCAAAACAAGTTCAATCAGTCATTTACCAACCCCGCGCCTCCCCCGGCCACCCCCCCACCGCCGGACCCCCTGCGCGACTCCGACTAAAGGCTTTTCCCCTTCCAAAACAAAAATCAAACCAAAAAAAAAGCAATAAAAACAAAAATAAAAAATAAAACAAAAAAATTAAAACACTAAGAAAAAAAAAAAAAAAAAAAACAAACAAACAAAAAAAACACAAAAACACACAAAATAAATCATATAACAAATATGTAAATAAAAAAAAAATCAACAAGTACCCGACTCCGACTCCGAATCCACCCTCTAGAAAATTATCTATATGAAAAATTATTTATATATATTATTATAATATATATATATTATATATATATAATATATGATAATAAATAGAAATTTCAAGTATCTTTTATATTTTCTTAAATATTTTATATATAGATATATTCGTTTCAATAATTAAAAGAAATATATAATCATATATATATATATATATACGATATAGATATATTATATTATATATATATATATATAATAATTATATATATATATATATATATTTATATATACTATATATATATATATATATATTTATATATAATATATATATACTATATATAGAGTTACCGGGAATTCCCGGCCGGCCACGCGGAATTCCGCCGGAATTTGACATTGTTTTCGGTTCCGGTTCCGGCCGCGAATTTTGAAAAATTCCGGCTGGAACCGGAATACTAATCTACTTCTGAGAAAAAAAATTGATGGAAGGGGATTTATTTTAACATAACCCCATAGCCCCATCTTCAACAAAAAAGAATAATATAGGCCTTGTTTGTTGTACGCATTTCATACAGTGGAATTTCCATATTCTACACGTTTAAAGTCTCGTTCACCAGTATTGGGCAATATTTTTTAAACGTTTTTCCTCAAAAATATATTTCCTGCTCCTGAAAATGAAAATAATTTCTGTGTGGATATATGGGGGAGACTGGAAAGCAGAGTAATTTTTGGGCTAGTTACTGGCCTATGTTGCGAAATTCTAGCTTGGTCACTTTTCCCCAATTAAGTAATTCTTCTTTTCAGATTAGAAATTGATTTCTGTGGTAAAAAAAATTTCAAATTTCTTTAAGAATTTCACCTTAATTATTAATGTTTTTTCTTTTATTTCCCTTTTATAGTAATTGACTCGCTGTCACTTTCACTTCCTTCAACTTATAAAAACTAAGTAACTTAGCAGTAATTTCTTTTCTTAATGCTCCTGATTATTTTGAGGTACTTGGCAAAATCTTAAGTTCATTGGTAAGATAATGCTCGTGGTCTGAAAAATGGTATGGTGGAACTCATCCCGCCTGAACCTTTCTTCTTGTACTGCTACTATTATTTATCACTTTCTAACCTTCAATTATTTCAATTATTTCAATTATTATTTTCTATTCAATTCTGTTATTTCATTAGAAAATAAAGGCAGTTTGTATCTGGGTCTACTACAGTTCTTAAAACAATTATCTTGTTTTGATTTATATGGCTATTGATCCTTTCTCTTCCTTTTAATATTCATAAATTCTAAACTCTAATGCCTTCTTCAGCTCTAATTTATTCTCTGCTACTCTGCTGTCTTCCTCAGAGTTTGAGAGATATGCTGAAAGAGCCTCAAATTAGGAGAATAATTGATGATATAATTGAATTTGCCTTATAGTTTCCGTAACCATGAGAAATGGTTGCAAACTCTTAGAATTTTTCTCAAGTATTTTGCCATTATTAGCAGTCAAAGCTAAATGATTGATTGTTTCTATAATATAAACTTGCAGAGGTTTTTTCAAACATTCAATTCTTTCCAGAATCAAATATGGGCTATTCCACCTTGTATTAAAATCTTGAATAGGCAAAAGTGGGCTTGCAAGATGTGGATACAAGTCTCTTTTTAATTTCTTTTGAAGTTCATTATAGCTTTAACATGATTAATATGTGTACAACATTAATTACATTTCTGTTATTAAATCACACTGTTCTTTGAGAAAAAAAGGCATCTTTAATAACAAATTGAAGTTTATGAATAAAACAAAAAAAATTTGTTGTGTATCCTGCAAAATTAGTTCCAAGCTTAATGTTATATGCTACATCTCAAAGGATCAAATGGATTTTGGAAGGAGGAATTTGTACATCTCGAAGGATCATAATTTCAAAACTCATTAGTGATTTTAATATCCAGAATGAGGAACCTAAGGAAATACTTTGCAGATGACAGTAGCAGTCCATTTTTTTAAATTCGCTGGTAAGCCAGAGTGCAGTTATAGAAATTAAACTGACTACTTCGTCTTGAATTATTTATCTCTCTATATATCTGTAGTAAATGATATCTGATCAGGCCTTAGAGAACTTCTCGAATACTGCTGATCACAATTTCCTGTATGAAGTTGGTAACATTTTCTCTACAAAATTTTTCTACTAGGAATAAGAATATTTGGTTGAAGATTGGGCAATAAAGTTCTATGAATCCCTTGCTCTTCAGTGGACTGCGAGTGGGCTGGTTACTTCATTGCGATTAGGAATTTCTCATTTTAACTGTGATTTGGGGTCATTGATATGCGAAATCTTTTTTGGGAAACTTTCCTCAAAACTCACTTATCTCCCGACTTGGAATCTATGTGCTCTTTTGTGGGGGGGTTTTTTTTTTCCCCCCCCCCTAGAGAATACAAGTTATTAAAATATTTTGGACTTCCAGATATTCCTTTCAATGATGATTTTCCATATGTTCATGAAGTGGCGTTGTACTAAACGTAAGTATTTTATATTGTTGAAAGTTATATAAAAAAATAACTTTTTTTTTTACATTTCTTTATAGTTAAACGGAAAGTTTCTTAAGAAATTCCGGTTCGGCCGAATCCCGCCGGAAATTTTTTGTGATTCCGGCTAATTCCCGGTTCGCCGGAACTGAAAATTTTCAGGTTTCCGGTACCACCCCTAATATATATATATATATATATAAATATATATTATAATATATATATATATATTATATATATATATATATATATATATATATATACATTATAGATATATATATATTTATATATATATTATATATATATAATATATATATATATATATATATATATATATATAATTAATATAAATGAGTATGTTGTTACCTGGTTAACTGTATAGTAGTGAGGGACTATGGTTTGGAATAAGAGCTATAGATTCTAAAGAAAAATGGGTTCAGATGGACAATCTAGGGGCGTGTGTAGGGTGTGAGAAGAATTGATAAAATGAGAAATGCATTGTATTTAGAGAATGTGTGTGTGGTGTGGGGTAAATGAAAGAATAAATGAAAATACGTTGAGAGGGTTTGGTTATGTGGAAAGGGATGGAGGATAGTTCGGTTGGTTAAGCGGATGTATAGTGGTGAGTGTGCTGGGAATCGAACGGCTGGGAGACCGAGGAAACGAAGTGGATTGAGTCAGTAAAGGAAATACCTGGCTGAAGGGCAGAAATGTGAGTTTGGCGAGGCGGTAGGAAGAAAGGTGCATAATAGTGGTGAATCTAAATATGACACTGCACATCTCAAATTTATTTCCAAAATTTTAGCAAAATTTTTGGATAGATGCTGATGGAATAAGTAACTTTATTAAAGATTAGTAAGTATTGATCTTTGATTTCGCGAAACTTTCTCTCTAAACTAGTTTGAAAAATTCAATCAAATAATATAAATTGTAATTGCCTATATCTTTTCATTTTAAATTGATTTCTCACAAGCATCATTATATCTTCCTTCACAATTAATCAGAAAGCAGAAGTTTTGTTGCAACTTGCAAAATGTTGCAAAATGTTTCAAATGTTGCCTTGGAAAACCCTTCTAAAACAAACATCACATTTTCCAAAGATGATTTAAGAGCAGCTGCTGTCACTAATTTTGGAGAATGCAATATAATACATAATGAAAGAGTGTTGGAGAAAAGTTAAAAGACATAAATAAAATAAAACTTATTAGCAAATTTTGCTTTTTGCTTCAAAATTTGGCATTTTCCCATAAGTTTTTTTTTATAAAAGGTTAATATTGATTCATTGAAGCTCCTCTAAGCTTCAACAAATGCTTTAAAAATTTCATTTGGTTGTAAACAATCCATCGAAATTTTCCACCTACCTTGTGTCGCCCATTCGTGGAGAGCTTTTGTCCATTTTGTGTCTGGAAAATCTTTTTCTTTTTTTTCTTTTAAAATAGTAGTCGGCCTTGGAAATCTAAAAATAGCATATAGTTGCATTCGATGTGCCATTAAGTTTTTAATGAGTTGTGTACTTCACATGAATTTGAACAGTGATGAACATCTAAAGCCGCTGGATATTTTTTGACAGCTTAAAACACCTCTAAAACATTTACTTCATTGCTTTTTTAACCATCAATCGTTGTCCAATCAGAAAGTTAAATTTATATCAAAGTTCGTAGTATTACCTCAGATAAAGAGGATAAGGAAACCAAAGAACCAGTTAGAGGGCAACGATGGACTTATCGAGACTGTTCCCCAGTCAAGCTAAATATTTATCCAAATAACATTGCCCATGCGACAAACACAACCTACAGCACACCCTAAGGCCTCTCGATTTCCTAAAACAAAGGTCAATATATATATACGCCAAAACTACTTACCACAAAAGGTAAAATTCTTTAGCTAAGGTTCATGCTAACCACAATAAAAGCTTTAACAAGTTTATTTTGATACTGGTAGCTACAACATGCGGTTTACTTTAACTAACTAACTAAAAAAACCCACAAACTTGCCTACGTCAGAATATCTATATTATGCACAAAAAACCAATCCCAGATACCAATCCCAATCCTTTCTTTATGTTCGCAAGTGAGTCACACTCAAAACCTTCCTGCGGCAAACCATTCCAAAAAATTTGTAACACTATTACAGAATGACATTCAAGGTTACACGTCTTCCTAACATTTACTTATGTTGATTCCCCTAGCGAAAAACTGTCTGTGGCTAAATATTTTATAAAAAACTTGTACCAAGTTCCCTATGACTGGGGAGAATTTGAAGAGGGGACATAATGACATAATGCGGACGAATCCTGGCATGGTTGAGAGCGAGAGAGAGGGAGGCGATTCGGAGAGGGTGGTGGCAGTTGTTTGCGCGAGGAGTTGGAGGGGAATCAGGGATGGAAGATGAACATACACGGAAGACAGAGATATTTAACAGTAACGGAAAGTAAATGAGAGGGGATGAGAATGATGGTGAGAGAGAAGGAGGTGAAGGCGGTAAAATACCTGAAATTATCTCGGAGGGTGTTTTAACAAAAGGGGAGGAAGTGAGAAGAGATTACGCGAAGAATGGAAAAAGTATGGATTAGTTATGAAAGCGGTATATACCATGATGAAAGATAGAAACAATTGGAATAGAGGTTTAAAAGGTGATTTTATAACAGCATTACTGGGCTCCCAAACTGCTTGTACGGAGCGAAAACCATGGACGAACAACGAGAAGATAGGAGAGTAGAATTACAAAGCGGCGGAAGATGAGGAATATAAGAACTATTGATTGAAAAGAGCAAGAAGGGGGGAGACAGAATAAGAAATGAAGTTTAGAGAAGATATAGGTGTGAAGAAGATGCACTGGAAGATGGAGTGTGGAGATTGAGATGGCTGTGGTACACATCTGGAGAGGATGGAGTCAGGAGAGGGATGCCGAAAGAGAGATGGGAATGGACCAACCAGAGGCAGAAAGACAAGGGAAGACCCCGAAGAAAGATGGGCGGAATCTGTGGAGGACTCTCTGGAAAGAGTAAGCTACCAAATATGAGAGCGCTGAAGAAAAAGAATAGTGCAGGAGAGGGACATCTGGAGAAAGATGCTTGCACGGCTGACAGGATGAAGAATCCTTCCCTGGGAGAGGAAAGAAAGAAAGAAAGAAAACTCATTTCTATTAATAATAAAGCATATACTCTTATTTGCTTTTGATTTAAACTATATTTTTTTATTATTTATTAAAAATTATTAATTAAGAGACTTAAGGAATCAAAAAATTTTTGATAACAAATAATTTAGGGAAGGGTCTACGGATTATATATATATATATATACCTTTACACTTCAGATATATATAGTATATAACTATATATATATATAGTATAAAGATATATATATATTATATATATAGTATATTATATATATATATTTCTTTAATTTTTTATCTGTTCGCAGAATTCTCCTATGTCTTTTCTATCTTCCTATACTTGCGCTTGGTATTCTGTGGTTCTTCTTGCTTAATTCATCAGCTATACGTCTTTTTGTTCTTTATATATATATAATATATATATATATATATATATAATAAACTAACTACATTACTTAGTTACATGAACTTACATCTCAATATCATGCTACTCATTGGAAATGATTTAGTTTTAAAAACTCAGAATAGGCATTCTGCCAGTTTCCCCTTGCATTTTTCCTCTTTTGGCTGATTATAATGCGAAGAGCGTTAAAAAGCAGGTTTCCACCGCTAACTTTGCGTTGGGGGTCTAGAGCCAGTAAACAGCAATTTTCAGCTTCTTGTACAATGTTTTGATACTCTTCGAAGTTACATAAAATTTTTAAACTTCTTTCAGTGCAGCAAAGAAATTTTATTTAACAGTTATGAATATTGTGTTACAAGGATTAATAAGGGACCTGCCTTTTTCTTGGAGCCAATTCGACGCTTTCGGACTAAGCTCTTCAATAACCTAAGAAGCTTTTTCTACTAATCTTCTGAAACTTTCTGAAGAATGACTTGAAAAGTAGTAATGGGGCTAGGTGTAAGTTTCATCACTTACAATACTGTGACTTGTTATTCCTTTTCCTTCTTGAACTTCCTGGCAACCCTTTAATACCAAATAGCCACATTTCGCCAAAGTGCAGATTTAGCTTTTTGTTGTTGTTCGTAGTTAAGCTACCCTGTTAGATGGATCAATATAATCGTTGGCTATACGTACTTCGAGCTGATAATATCAATTGTTCAAAATGAGAGAACAATTTCTCTTCGTACCAATGGAGTCTTCTATTCCTTCAGTATCTTAAATATAGATGGAAAGGTTGAAGGTTGAATTTATAGAATATTAATCCAAATTGAAACATAGGTGCAGGGTTAAAAATCTTCGAAGTTTGCAATTGCATTTTGTGATGTGGAAGTCAAAAGTCAATAAATACTTGCATGAAGTGATTGAAGTCATTCACAGGCAGTCACAAATTATAACTTTGGCAGTTAAAATTTTTTTCCGACTCCAACTTCTAACCTTGAAAGTTAAGCCGACTCCGACCCCTTGAAAATTACAGACTCCGACTCCACCCTCTTCAAAAAATTAACCGACTCCGACTCCACCCTCTTCAAAACTACCGACTCCCCCGACTCCCCGCGGACTCCCGACTCCGCAACCCTGAGTAAAACCATCGGTGCAAAGTTCAGGCCACACCTTCAGTATAAATTCCCCTACTATTATACAAACCATTACAAAACACAGGCAAAAGGAGTTTATATAAGAAGAGTCCCTTTAACATAATAAAACATATATACGCCATATCTGAAAATAATACAAAGGGCCGAAATAAATATAGGACGAACAAATTACAAATAAATATCTAAAAATGTCTACACCACTTCAAACTACACCATATACAACACTTAAACAAATAAATAAAAGGGAACATAGCCGTCATCGATAAATAGAACACCAAGTTCCAGAAATCCATCCAGAGTTTAAAAGTCATTTTTCATCAGTTTTAAAAATAATTTTCAGTCCTGAAGAAGTATGTCGATCATTGACTACGAAAGCTAGACTTAATTAGTGTTAATGTTTTTAAACTTATATATAAAAAATGTGAAAAAATTTCCTTATCACCTGCTTTCTCTTCTGTAAATAAAAATCTTTAAAATATTGAAAATTTATCTTTCCCAAGAAAAAATAATAATCTGTAGAGCTGTATATATAATATATATATATATATTATTATATATATATATATATATATATATATATATTATATTAATATATATAATATTATACTATATATATATATAGTATATAATATTATATATATATATTATATATATATATATATAGGTATATATATATATACTATATATATATATATATATATATATATATAATAATATATCTATATTCATACTATATAATATATATATATGATATATATATATAATATATATATATAAGCTATATTATATAATTATATATATATATATCATATATTATATATCGAGGCGTGGCATTTTCCAGCAGTCATCGCTACAGTTCCCGGTTGCCTATTTCCAACATAATATATAATGTATATATATATAAGTATATATATATATATATATATATATATATATATATAATATAATATATATATATTATATATATATATATATATTATAATTTATATATATTATATATATATTATATAACAACCTCCTGTGGCAAAACCATTCCAAAATTTAAAACAGCTCTTTTTGCTGGAAAGAATTGCTTTCTTATATCAAAGATGGGCATGCTTCTTCTAATTTTCTTGTTATGCCCCCTTGTCTCCCGTCCGTGCTCTCTATGAGGAATTTATTGGTCTCCGTATTATCAAATAGATGTAAAAATTTTGTAGAAATTGTATCATGTCCCTTCTGAGAAATCGCCTTTCTACTTGAAAACATTCCTAACTCCTTCAGCTCCTCTCCTCATAGCTCTTACCATCAAAACCCAGAAATCATCCTTGTTGCTTTACTTTGCACTCTCTGTGTTTCATTAAATCTAAGTCTTTCTTTAATGTAAGCGGGCCTCAAGTAACCTTGGGCAGAAATAACGTCTATTATTGGGTGCCCTAAACCATTGGCTATTATACAGTTTACTTATTTACTTTCTTTGGCTCTGTAAACATACATTCGATTTTATTATGCCCAGATCTTATTAACTTTATAGTTCTGCTTCCAAACCACCTGATTAGCTACTTTCAAATTACTGGTTATAATTCACACCTAGATCTTTTTCTTGGTCCACAGGTTCAAGCTAATCCCCATTCATATCGCAGTTAAAACTTTTATTTGAAAACCTAGGTGAAGAACCTTTACATTTTTACTATAAAAATTCATTAGCCACTTATCTGCCCACCCAAGAAGTTATCAAGATCATTTTGAATCTTTATAGATCCTTCACTTTTCCTAACTGAGTTGGCCACTTTGGTATCATCTCAAACTTAGAAAACCCTTGCATTTAAGTCCATGGTCTAAATCACTTATATATATTTGAGGAACAAACAATAGAAACCCCAGCTCTGAACCCTGTGGAACACCACTCTTCCCTATTTCCCATGATGATTTATTGCCATTAAGTTGTACACACTGTTTCTATCCAAAACTACTCTTTAATTCCAACCAATGTCTTGAAACACACTTGACCCTATGTTCACCACTAGTCCTCTCTCTATTAAATACACCAATTTCGCTCCTATTGGTAAATCTGACCACAATCTTATATCTCTTTAATTTCCTGTGCATTTCATACTTTCTCTCCAACGAGCTTCATCCTGCCCTCTGGCGTTTTTTTCTTGGCACTTGATCGGGGCTGATTGGGGGCCTGCGTCGATTCTACGGCTAAACTATAATTGAATGAACTGCTTTGACTCTGATGACGCTTCGGCTTCTGCCACTAAGGTGGGACTGTAATCGTTTGACGGGATGAGGCATGTTCATTCCTTCTTGGACTAAATCTTTCTCTCCTCCATTAATCATTGGTTCGATCGTGCTTGTTCTCTGGCCAGTTTCAGGCTAGAGACAGCGCGTATCGGAGTGGAAAATTTCTCGTTCTCCTATCCCTCTTGCCTAAATTTTCACTCAAGCTAGAAATCGTTGCAGGGATTCTCTTCGACGAGCAAAAAGCGGGCTTTCATCAAAACGAAAGTGCGCTAACCTCCTTGGGTCTCCTACTGACAAACTTTTCTGGCCTCTTGCCAAAAACATTCTCTAACCAATTTCTGTTAAATCATCTGTTTTTGCCCCCTCTTATTTTCGATCTGATGGCTCTGTTTGCTAACTCTCCAACTGAAAAGGTCAATACTCTTCGGCCTCCTATTTTCCCCTAACTCAAGCCCTTGGACGCATTCTTTGATTTCCTCCCTCCTTCTCCTTCTCCTTTCTTCCTTTACCTCTTAGGTGTACCTAAATGTCCCTTTACCGTGATTTTACATTTTTTGATCGGGTACACGCGGCTCCTGCGATCTGTGAAACGTTAGGAAGGCGGGTGGCCCCCGGATGGGCAATTTCCTCCCCGAGTTCTTGAGGGAATGTGTCTTACGTGCTGACCCCGGCCCTCGGTTCAACTATTATTCTCTATGTTCTCAATATTAGTCAATACTTAATACTTAATACCCCGCCCCTCGTTCAAACTATATTCTCTATGTCTCCAATACTAGCTCAATACTAATACTAATTACTACTAGCTCAATAGCGTGAGGGTGCGCGTGTCCGAGTGCTCTGCTTGATCGACTACTGTTCCCTGCTGAATTTAATTTCCACCCTCACTTTAAAGCCTGCGGGTCTGTTCTCATCTGCGTATTTGCGCTAAAGGGCCGATGAAACTTTGGTGTGCAACCACCCCCTCCCCTGAATAAGGCTCATGCCCGGGGGGAAGTCACGGTGGTTGACAAACTAAAAAAAAATGTACCACTTCCCCCTTTACCCATTGACTAACTTTTCTTCTCGCCCTTTAATTGAACCCTTATTCAAAGTATATTATATAATAATATATATATAATATAATATATATTATATAATATTAGTTATAATATTAATATATTTATTATCAATATATTTATTATATACGGCTATATATATATTATAATATAATATATAATATTATCATATATATATTATATATATATTATTAATTATATATATATTATATATATTATTAGTATATTATAGAGGAGAGAGAGAGAGAGGAGGAGAGAGAGAGAAGAGGATAGAGAAGACGGGAGAGAAGAGGAACGGGTAGGAGGGATGTGGTAATTTAGTTTTTTTGTTTTTAAATTAGGAATTTGGAAATGGAATTAAATAAAAACCCCCGCAACAAATCAAATTAATTTAAATTTTGCAATAAATACATAATAATATTAATATAATATAAAATAATATTAAAATAATAATAATAATAATAATAATAATAATAATATATTTGAGGTTATTTTTCAAAGTTAGTTTCCCATTTTAAATACCATTTTTCCTTTTTTCAAGGAAAACAGTAATTTTTGCCAATATTTTAAGGTTGTTTCGATCCATATTTTCGTACTGTTATAAAATACAAATATTTCTAAAGTAAATGAACTTTAATTTGACTTATTTTTGTTAAAAAGAAGTGAAATTTATTATTATATTTCACAAATTCTTAATAAATAATTTTTGAATTTATAATTTCTTGTTAATAAATTTACATAATTTTCAGAAGTCCGAAAAGTTTTGAACGAAACTTTTAAGTACTTATGCTTTTAAATATAAGAAAACAAAATTCCGCTCAAATTAGCTTCTTTCAGGCGACACAATCTATAGATGAGCTAACCATGTTAAGAAATCACTATATCATTTTTTGGGTCGCAATTTGATTGTGAAACATTTTAAAATAATACTGATATGTGCTCGCCAATTGATTTCCTACAAATTTTACCCCAGCATAACCTGGGCATGTTATTATTAATTCATTGTAATTGATCAACTGAATCCGCTTTTTCAGCGCCTATAGTATATATATATATATACTATATATTATATATAATATTATATATAAATATATATATATATATATAAAGAATAATATATATATATATAGTTTATACATATATATAATATATGTATATATCATATATATATATAATGAAAAATGAAAATAATAATGAAATTTGAAAAAAAAATTGATTTTTATTTTTTTAATCTCATCTGGTCAGTCATCGCCGCATCAATAGATGAACTGGACGCTTCGCCACTGATATTATATATATTATATATATATATTATATATAGTACTATAATATATATATATATTAATATTTTTTATTTTGCTGTCGTTGGCTGCCACGTTCAGCCACCGTGAGGCCGCCCTTCATTTTTCTGCCACCCTAAGGCATTTGCCCTAGTTGGCTTTACTGGCTTTAAGGAGGGCTCTGTATGTATATATTATATACCGTATATATATATAGTATATAATATATATATATTAATTATTATATATATATATATATATATATTATATATATTATATATATATATTATTATATATATTAATATATATATTATATATGATATTATATTATATATATATATTATACTATATATCGATATATATATATATATATATATTAATATATCATATATTTATTTTTGTGTTTTTTTTTTTTTCCATATACCACCACCGCACGGGGGGCCCAAGGGCCCTTTTCCAATGGAATGGGGGGGCAAAAGAAATTAAAATTAATAAATAAATAAATTAAAAAAAATTTAACAAATAAAAGGAAAAAAATAAAATTAAAAATAAAACGAAAAGTAAACCCACCCTGACAAGGCTTGCCTAACGGCAATTACACATACAGGTGGCGCACGGACGCGGACACCTTAAATAGAGGAAGATTTAATATGCCGGGAAAATAAAAGAAGGCAAAGAGTTTCCAAAAAACAGATGTGGCTGGAAAGAAGGAGTACCATAACGAGTTTGATCCTTGCAGTCATCCAATATTCACACAATTTCGATGAGAGAACCAAGGCCACCTCTTGTTGTTTACGAGGTGCGACTTAGGTTGGTGAGGAAATGCGAGAGGTCAATTCTCTGGAGCACCTGCCGTTGCAATACCTATAGAAAAAGAGATAGGGCGCACCTTACGTCCACGGACGCAGAGAAGGAGTGCGTGCAAGGGGAGTCCAGAGGAGATGGGACAGGTTTATTTAAGCCTCCTTAGCCTGCTAGGCCTTCAAGCTCTATCAACAAGGAAGGGTGGAACCGGCATCCCACCCCAAATGTCGGGCCAGTATTCCATTTGCAGGGGCGAAAATAAGACCTTTATATAACTTGAGTATCTAGAAGAAGAAGAAAAAAATTCACGCAATCTGAACAGGAATTCCCAGCTTTTTTGAGGCCATTTTTGCAACCGATGTTGTGATGTGAAGTCTCCAAGATAATTCACTATTTATGTTTTAGTCCAAGAATGTTTATGTTGTTTACGGTTAAGACCATTTAGAGCCATCAAAAGGCAAGCGAAAGTGGAGGTTATTTTAAGAGAGGGAGATTATGAAGAAGTTTGAGTTTCTCAAGGAGTTGAACATTTCACAATGTTTACGTTACCCCCACTGATGAAATTCCGTACCAAATCGGCAACGAATTGAATTCGGGAAAGCTGTAGACGAGAGCAACTCTAGATACAAAACGAGGGAGCACATTAAAATATGAGTGGAAGAATGGAGAGTTCAGTCATCGGCATAAGAGTTAACAGAGTTAGAAAGTGCAGTTAAGAGATCGTTGATGAAAAGTAGGAAATAAAGTCAGGAGATAAAACAGAACCCTGAGAACACACAATTAATAAGAAAGGAGGAAGAGGTTGCGCCATCAACAAGAGCTGAAATGCGAACGATCTGAAAGGAAAACTAGACAAAGAGTAAGCAAAGAGAAAAGGAGGAAAATCATATATATATATATATATATATATAACATATATATATTATATATATATATAATATATATATATATGTATATATAGTATGATTAGTTATTACGATACTCTAACATCTCACTCTAATTATACTTCTATATCTTATATATATATTAATATATATCTTTCTTTTCATATTCTTCACCTATCCTCTTTGCCCCAAGATTGGGGTAAGGTTGCATGTACAAAGCATCTCGAAAAAGGAAAAGCAAGTAGAGAAGAACATGACAAACGTACGAAAAGACAAGCCAGCCTTACCGCCCCCTCTGTTCCATTAATTATTAGTGAGAGCTCGGCTCACAGGACAGAAAATCCACCCTAGATCATCATGGGACCGCGACGGAACCACTCAACTATTTGGTAAATCGTCAATGTAAGGGTTCATCCCTGGCCCAGGTGGGCCACAACCATGCCCCCATACAAACCCTCCCGCCATTCTCTCCTATCATGCATCCATTTTATTCTCGCCTCTGCCAAACTCACATTTTCTCTCCTTCAGACATTCTGTTCACCGACTCAATCCTACTTTCATCTTCGTAGGTTACTCCAGTATCCGGGATCGTGATTCACAATCACATCATCCACTAATACATTCCGTCATTTACAAACCTACTATCATTCATCCTTACCACATATGACCAAAACCATCTCAACATACTTTCATTTATTCATCTCATTTACCCCTTTCTTCACACCACACACTCGTCTAGATACGTTTTTCACATCATCTTTATCAATTCTTTCTACACACCTAGCACACCCTTAATAAGATTGTTCCATCTGAACACATTTATTGAACTTTAGATCATATACTATACTTCTTATTCCAGACCATAGTTCTACTACTATACATTAACATTAACATAGGTAACAACTACCCTCATGTAAGATCCCTAGGTCACACTCAAGATATTAATGATCATCCCTCTTTGAGCTATTCATAACCTAAACGGAATTTATATTTATATGCACAGCCACCTTCTGCATTCACATAACTTTATCCTAACTTACATCTCATGCATCGTCTCAGTTCCCTACTTCTTCATCCAAACATATATACCCAATATATTTAAACTCAGACACTTGTTCTAGGCTTGCTCACCCTCTAATAAACATAAACTTCACCACTGAGAATGTCTCACTCACAACCTATATATACCTTTACTTACTTATATCACACGTTTACTTCAAGCCTCCTTCCTTCACACTACCTATAGCCTGTACTCAATAAAATCTCTCTACTAATCAATTGTCCTCTTCTCAAACTCTCTATCAGATTCTGCTCAACACAGAACCAAATCATCCGCATTGTCGATAATAGTAGAGGTACCCTCCAACTCGAAGCTCACTCTATTCACTCACTTAATATCATAATACACGTTTATATCCCATCCCACCGTAGCTCTCTACAAATGTCTTTCATAACCCCAATCCATTATACCAAATTGAATAACCAGGAGAATAACCAACAACCCCTGTCTTAAAGTCCACCAGCTAAGTTAATACTCCCGTAAACCAATCACTTGACACATTATTCTCACACACGCTTCACTTATTCGTCATACATACTTTTGATTCCATTCAGAAGCCTACCACCAAACACCATATATCACTAAAAACACCTGCCATTACGCTTCCCTATTAACTCTATCATACGCCCTGGTTGCAGATCCCAATAAAACCCGGAAAATACAATTTTATCTCTTTCTCCCTCATTTTCTCAATCATTTGTCTTAATGTAAAGATTTGATCCACACATCCCTTACCACTCCTAAACGCCCCTTTTCTTTCACCACATCAGTCCCTTCAGTCACTGCGACGCCACTCTTTACACCCAGAAATGACCTCTCTGCATTCGCAAGCTAATACCCTTCCCTAACAAATATTCATCTAAAAACTGTGATAAATATTATCACACACTAATAATTTACTTATACAAGTAATAATCCACATCTACTCCATATAAAACCCTCTATTACATTAAGTTTATACATTACCGCTCTCCTTCCCAAAATACCCTTGCGAAAACTATAGTATCTCATTTCAATAAAACATACGCTTTACCATTTGATTTCACCAACGTGATACCAAATCCGAATTCCAATCAACTATCTCGCCTCCGCCTCTGATCATTGTTCACTCAGTAATGCTCAATCAAATGTATTATTCATGAGCCATATATTTATATTCCATTTCTTATAACTACTGCTATACTCCTACCCCATTACTCACCATTCACTTCTGAGTCTATATAATTTGTTGGCACATCCACAATAACCTATTCCTTCATGTGCCAACCATATATAGCAACATACAAACCGCACAATCATATCACTTAAACATATCTCTAACATTCTATTTCACTGTTTTAATCTTGTGCAGGATTTTTTCGATATAAGATGTTCGTTATCTCACACTCCTCCTTCACTATCGCATTATCAGCTTACAAATAAGTCACCATCTACATTTATTACATATAACTTAAGACAAATTCCCCTTATTTCTCATTCTTGAACGCTATTACTGCTCTGTTCTTCCCTTCCAGAAGAGCTTCCTATTTCCTTGTATGTCCTCATTTCGCTCTCCTTCTAACTTATTACCCCAACTGTTTCATTACTCTTGTTTTTCTCCTACGTATACTACCTTTAGTATTTCTTTTTTCGCTCCTTATATAATTTCCAAGGATGTTGAAGGAGCATAGTCAGAATCATTTGTCTTTTTATACTTTACATCCAACCACGCTTCTTTTTTTACCTTTTATATAAACAGAATCCGCTTTTCTAACTCACTAATCTCATTCAATATTCTTACACATTCACAAGCTGTTTAAATCATTCTTCAATAGAGCTTCCTACTTGTTAGCACATCCACACACTTTCCTCTTCCACTACTAACTATATTGCTCTCACTTCCAATATTAGCCCACACACAGACTCTATGTTCTCTCTGAAATAGTATTTTTACAAACAATTCTTTTGTTTTTTTATATTAAATCTTAATTATGTCCTTATGCTAGTTATGGTGTCAATCTTATTTATAAACAAATTGTTATATTACTAACACTGCACTCGTGAGTGCAGTGAGAAGTGTTAAAAAATATGACTCCGTTCACAGAAAAAATGCGTGCTAGGTGATAGATTGAGCTACAGATTACTCTAGTAGAAATATAGATCTATGAGAAGTATTGGGGGATTTTATTATGTTTGATTGATTGAGATTTGTGGAAGTATGTGTGTTGTGGTAATAAAGCGTATTATTGGAGGCGATATATGTATCAAAATTATATTTGAGTTTCAACCAGGCTGATTCGAGAGAGGAAAGCCGTTTGTAACTAGATATCCTCTCTATTATAAAGCGATTAAGGCGAGACACATGCGGTCACACTGTCAGAATAATTACTCACGATGCTGGAAATTAGTTTATGAATGTTGTAGTGGAATTATAGATGTTGCCGCTCATTCTGGTCAAAAGTGTGCGTTCGAGTGACTGATAAGGACTGATTGGTGAAGAACAAGGTGCGTTTTAAAGTGTGCTAGAGGATGTGTGGATCAAATTTTTACATTGAAGCAAAATGATTCGAGAAAAAATGAGGAAGAAGAACAATGAATTGTATTTAGCTTTTATGGATTTGCAACAGGCGGTGTGATAGGGTTAATAGGGGAAGCTTCTTATGCAAGTGCTAATGATTATTATTAAGTGTTGCGTGGTAGGCTTCTGAACTGAGGAATCAAAATAAAGTATGCATGATGATAGTGAGGCATGTGTGTAAGAATAAATGTGTCAAAAGTGATTGGTTTAGTATTAATAGCGGAGGGAGGCAGATATATATATATATGTGTTATGTCTCCTTGGTTATTCAATTTGTATGTTATGGATGGTTTATTTGAAGAATTAGAGATGGAATTAGCTAGTGAAAATTGGTGTTATAATATTAAGAATGATGGAGAATGGAGATGAGTGGGGATGCCCTTACCTATTATTATGATGTGAGTATATATATGATATTTTGGTATTTATGAATACTGCGCGTGAATAATCTTGGAATGAAGAGTTTGTAATGTATAATGTATATTAGGTTTAGATGATTTGGCTAACAAGGGTGTGAATGCTAAATAATGGTATCAGGGTTATTTGAAATGATAAACATTAGAATAAGAAGTAAGATTTATGGTGATTGTGTAAGTAGCAATCTGATAGTCCTAGAAGTGGTGAAGGTAGATGTGTAAGATGTGGAGCAGTTGGAACAATAGTTTAGAGATACTGAATGTGTTTAATTATATCTCTACCTGGTCGGATACCACGTGATGCAGAAAGAGCGAGTAATGGCGCAACTAAGAGAAGTGCACTGCAGATATAGTAGGAAAGTTGAATGCAGAAGTGGCTAGAAAAATAACAAAATATGATATCCCATGGAAGCAGAAGGCTGCTGTTAATGGTAAATAATGGATTATTTGCTTCCTTCTGAGCTGCACTAGAGCTTGCGCTTGCATACAAGGCGTATGTTGTTACCTGGTAAACTGATGCTCTAGGAATACCAACACTTCGAACTCTCTCGCAGTGGAAAATGGTCGAGCAGAGGTTTCAAGAGATTACGCTTCTATAAATTTAGAGTGAAAAAATTTATGTGAAGCGCAATATAATCCTTCGTGTTACTGCCAGACATGCGTGTCGATCCTCAATAGTGAGACATTTTTATAAAAAAAAGTTATGTGATCGAACATATTGGACTCAAATATGAAACATTTTTATATAATTTGATTATATTAGATGATAAATTTATTACTATCGTATTATATTCATAAATTTAGTACACCATGCTAGTAAAGGTAAGAGCTAATTGTTTTTTTTAACTAATAGAGTAAATATATACCTCCATGAAGGGTAAATTGCTGAAGATGCATTGTCAGGGTGATATTTCTCTCGGCTCCTTTACCTAACGGGAAACATATAACGGGTTCAATAGAACTTTCCCCCCCTCCGCTAGGGTATGAGGTGTTCTCCGGCAACCCCTGCTTCTTATGCGTATTAAGGTGTTCGTTGATGTTTCCTCCACCCCTTCCCTTATTAATACTAAGAGTATAATATAGTGAAATAAACGGTCCCCCTTCTTCCTCCATTGGTGTTCTCAGAGCCTACCTACTTATTGCCATATGTTATTAAATTACCTTTGAAATAAATATATATTATATTAATATATATATAATATAATAACCGGTATATATATATATTTAATAAATATATATAGAATTATTATAATTATATATATTATATATATATATATATATATATATATACTATATATTAATATATATATTATATATATATTATATATATATATTAATAATTTATATACTATTCACTATTACTATACTTATTCATACTATCGAATAAACTATTCATAATCTATCTATTATCTTATTAAACTATTCATATTAATATCTTACTATTCTATAAACTAACTTTTCATTAGTGAATATACACATTTAAACTATATTTCTCCAGCAGTTGCCCAGGCACTTCTCAAAATCCAAACACAAATAGGATGTACAAATCTCTCTCAAAAATATCAACCCTCTCAGATATATATAACTACATGTGATGTAATTGACACTAAATAACCACCTCCTAATCCAACATTTACACGACTAAACCTCCATCTCTTACTCCAATACTCCTGACTAATCCCTGGAGAATTGGTGGTGGACTACTCTTAGTTGTAATTCAAGATTTAAACTGCTCGATGAAAAATCCAACCCTACCCTTCTCACCAAAATTCTCTCCAAATCCCCACTCAATAACAAAGACTAATAATATATCCCTGGTATCTTCATCCAGTCATCAAATTATCTATATTTACAATAACATCTTATAACAATTATAGATTCCCCGCCTCTATCCTCAATATTAGGTCATGAATTACACATTAATCCTATATATTATATATATAATAACCCATTCATAAAAATTGAAAAGGACCAAAAGTTTTTGGTAATCCTAGAAATATAACAATTTATTTTAAACACCCCTCCTCCCAAAAACTAATTACCCTAGAGTAAGAAACGCTGTTACTAGATAATGCAGGGCAATAATGGTACCTCAAATTTTTCTTTCTAATATAAAGATTACAATCAATCCAAAACTTGATCAAAAATATCTATAATAGTACTTGAAATTAATAATTCTAAATTTACAATCCTCCCCCACTTGACCAGATGTCACAATTCTCAAGATACAATAGAGCACCTCTTTTACTGATAGTGAGGGTTGACTCTATTTCTATAGTCTCTTTAGACCGCTCCATACCTCTCTCCGTGCCAAACTAGTCTCTATTAATATATTCACTCTCTTACTGCAACTGTGGTAAAACTGCCTGAGGCGGTCAGATCCGCGCTTCCTGTGAATGAGCAGTATGTGTATATCAGGGGTACCAAGATATAGTATATATATATATTAATATATATATATATATATACTATAATGTTAATATTAGTGATATGATGTGGATGTAAGATAATATTAATATTATAATATATAATATATACTATATATATATTATATATATATATAAGATTACTGTTAATAATTTTTGTGTTTGGTAATTGCAACTATATATATCTCTTTGTTATGTATATGTTTATTTAATAATATATAATTATTAGTCTAAACCAATATATTGCCGGTAAGCACGCTGTCCTTCATGCTCATATCTAACTCATACATAAGTAGTTAGGGTACCTATAAAATATTCTAAAATATTATTTTTGTATATATATAGCACCCCATAAATTTTCATTAATTTTAAAAAAAAAAAAAAAAAGAAAGAGGAATTAACATTTAATTAATCAATTAATATTAATTATTTATTTAATTAATATTTAATAAATTGGTATGTTATAACATCTACCAGATTTTTCTTTAAATTTTCTTTTTAATTATTAAATATACATTAAGCTACATGGTACATAATTTTTGAAAGGATATTTTTCAACTATAATATTAATATATTATTATATATTTTAAATATACACTGATTTAATCATATTATATATATATATATATATATATACTATATATATTATATAATAGATATATTATAATATTAATATATATATATATATATATATATATATATATACTATATATATACTATTTAATATATATATTATATATATTAATTTTGTTTTGAATCCATAACATTGAAAAATAAAAGTTATTTATTTTAAATAATTTTAATTATTTTTGTCTCTTATTTTAGTGTTCGATAATAATGGAATTTAACTGAACAATAAAATGCAAAAGGTTAATAATAAACTAAATCAGTAACGTCGAAATTGTCATTATTGTAACCTATAAATAAAAAAAAAATATTTAAATTTTTCTGATTTGTTGGTTATAAGACTTATATTTTATGAATCATTTGATCATCTTATTTCCTGAGACTGGAGTTAGATTTTTAATTTATCCTTATATATATTTTAAAAAGAAAATAAAATATAATAAATTGATTTTTACGATTAGAAGAAATACTAGTGATGCAATTTGTAACATAACTTGAAAATAAAAAGTGGTTTTATTCAAAGAGTGAAACTTTCTGGAGAATTTTCCCATTTCGATAATAATTGACAAAATCCTTTGAGGTATAAACTTTTTAAATATTATAAATAAATGTAAAATTTAATACAATGAAATAAAATAAAATTAAATAATGTTTGTATTTATTTACCATCTCACAGGAAGGGTTTACGCTCTTTTTAGTTGGACCAGCATCTTCTTCCTTCTGGCCCCGAAACTCTTGATCCTAGAGCAATTTAATAAATTATTAATCGGCCCAACGGTTTCCGATGCTAGTCCTTAAGTTACACACTCTCAGGTAGGGTTTTAACCTTTCAGTGGAACTAGCACCTTCCCTTCAGTCTCGAAACTCTTTCGACCAGAGCTCTCCAGAAAATCGTGTTTCAAGGAGAATAATATTCCAATGCTGGTCCAGGAGTTCTTCAAGCAGAAAAGTAAGGGTCGGGGTTCGCTAGCCCTGTCGCCTGTAAAATAATAATAATAATAATAATAATAATAATAATAATAATAATAATAATAATAATAATAATAATAATAATAATAATAATAATAATAATAATAATAATAATAATAAACCCCATAATACAATACGTAACTAATACCGATTTACCAAGAACAGTCAAACACATCACACATATATAACCCCACATATAATCACAATACAACTAATAAACCATAATATAATACCATAATATAATCCCATAATAATAATATATTTATAACACTCACCATAATCCACCCCATAATAAACACCCCCACGCCCAAAAACCACCAACCCTCCACCCCGACACAATCCCCACCCACCACACCCCCCTATATATATATCAATATAATATAATAATAATAATAGTACATAATATAATAATAATAATATACTATCAATAAAATATAATAATAATAATATAATAGATAAATAATAAATATTATTAAATAATAAACTAATAATAATAATAATAATAATAATTAAATAATACTCTATAATAATAATAAATAATAATAATAACCATAATAATAAAATAAATTAAAATTATATAATATAATAATTATTAAATAATGGAATATAATATATAATAATAATAATAATAATAATAATAAATAATTAATAATCATTTATATATTATTAATACTATTAATCAATGAATAATATAAAAATAATAAAAACAATATAACAATAATTAAATAATTATATAATATAATAATAATAAGATTATAATACATATACATAATATAATACATAATTAAATACACATCAAATAATCTTTAAGGTATAATAATGAATAATAATAAATAATAATTAATAATAAATAATACAATAATAACAATAATACATATTTATAATGACAATAGTAATTATATAATCTATTTAAGATAATAATAGAGTATTAACAATGAATAATAATAATAATTAATAATAATAATAATTAATAGATATATATAATAATAATAAGATAATAATATAATATAATAAATATATAATAATTATATAATAATAAAATAATATAAAATAATATAATAATTATAAATAATAATAATAAATAATAATAATATAATACATAAATGAAAATAATAATAATATAGAATAATATAAAATAATATAAATAATATAATAAATGTAAATAATAATAAATTAAAATTTAGATAATAATTAAGTAATAAAATTATAATTGTAAAAATTTATAAATACTGAACGTCACGGTAAATATAAATAATATAATATAATCAATAAATGAATGAATGAATAATTAATAAAATAATAGATATAATAATAATAATAATAAATAATAATAATAAATTATAAAGTAAATAATAATATGAATATTAATAATAATAATATATAATAAAAATAATAATAATAATAATAATAATAATAATAATAATAATAATAATAATAATAATAATAATAATAATAATAATAATAATAATAATAATAATAATAATTTAATAATTATATTAATAATAATATAATAATAATGGAATTATATATAATGATTAATCAATAATCATAAATATCATAATGATACAATAAATAATAATAAAAATAAGAATAAATAATTATAATATTTAATAATAATAATATAATATAATAATAATATTAAAATAGTAATATAGTTAAACAATAATATTTTACTGATAAAAACAAAAGATAATAAATTAGCATTTGTAACTAATAATAATTAAAAAATAAATAATAATAATAATAATAATAATAATATAATAATAATAATAATAATAATATTAAAAATAATAATAAAGCAAAAACTTATTTCTATAGGTTTAAATATCAAATGAAATATAAAAATATAATGGATAAGTTGGCTAACATATTAGGAAGTTGAAAATACGCGTTAAAATATATTTTAAATTTCAACATTAAAATGAAATAAAACAACAAAAAAAAAAACAAATAATCTATAAGCTGAACGTGTAGCAGCAAAAACTCCTATTTAATTTTTAACACTCTGAACGTGTTGCAGCAAGAACTCCGGTATACCTTGCTGCTGTAATGGTGTATTTGACATTTGAAACTTCTTGAATTGGCTGTTAATACAGCCAGAGATAACAATAAATCTAGAATTATTCTGACGTTATTCAACCTTATAATCAGAAATGATGAACGAACTTACACTAACTCCTTAATGGGGTTAAAATTGTTTGTGGTGGCGTTTTTCTCAGCCCAGACGATTCTCTTTCCCAAGAGTATCGAAATGAAGAAAAGTCTACAGCCTTATTATAGTATTTTTTAAATTCGATGTACTTATCCATTACACAGTTCAATTATTATTATTAATCAATTTTTTTTTATTTTATTTTATAATATTTAATGAGACACGGAGATTATTTGTTACATCTAAATTGTTTCTATTGGCTAAATATTTGTTCTACAATTGGTCTGTTTTGCTGATGGAAAACTGAATACAAATACGTGATAAAAAATAGACAGGAGAGACAGACATGGAAAAAATTAGTAAAAAGACTGATCAGATACATGACATCCTCATATATAAAAGCTATTCAAGACTAATGGCGTATTTTAAAGCTATCAAAGTAAAAATATGTATTAGATAGGAAAAAGGGTTAGAGAAAAGAGGAGAAGAGAAAGAGAGAGAAGAAGAGTAGAGAGAGAGAGGAGAGAGAGAGAGGAGAGGAGGGAGAGGAGAGAGAGAGGAGGAGAGAGAGAGGGAGGAGGAGAGAGAAGAAGAGAATTTAAAAATATTAATTTATAAATTATTTGCATTATTTGAAAGTAAGTCACTCAGATTGGAAATCAAAATCATTGTTTGCCAGTATAAATGCATTCAATTCAATATTAATAATATTAATCTATTTTATAATAGATTAGGAGATAAACCTCCCTTTCTTTGGGAATATTTTCAGAAAAATTTTAACTCCTAAAAAACATGCCATTATAGAGTTGTTTCCATTTTAAGCCCACACAAAGCACACGCCCTTCATATTATAGACATAAAACTCCCACACAAAGCACTCACTACACCTTAGACATAAAATAGAAATAATGGGCATGGAATACCACTTAAACATCTCCTAGCCCTATAACTGCTTGTATTTAAATAAAGAATAACATAGGTCTCTTTCAATTTTTAATTCATATACCAATTAAAGTTTCTGTTAGTTTTGGGTTTAATGTACTAACTTAATAAAGGTGATACAATTGGCCACATGGAAATTTGCTGCATTATTTCACTAATGGCTCATAGGAATTAAGGGTTGCACTTGTTGCGTCTAGCTGAGCTAATATTTCTTATAGGGGGCTATATATATATATAATATATATATATATATATATATATAATATATATATATAATATATATATATATAATATATATATATATAATATATATATATATATATAAATAAAATAACAACACCTCCGCTCACGGGCCGAGCAATAGTCAAGGAGGAGGTGTACTCAATTAACTCCGTAGCAAGATGAAACAAAGCCCAAGGAGAGGATAGCTCACATTCTCCCACCCGACCAGTTGCTAACCTGGAACCCCTCGCTTTGTTTGACGACTGTTCTACCACTGAGTTACCTGGCGCAATGTAAAATTCATAAAAATAGATTGAGAAATGTACCCCCCAAAAAATATATAATAATAATAAGAAGAATAAAAAAAAAGGTTTAATTCCTTCAAGCTGATGAGAATTATATATATCAAATGTTAAAGAGATCTCATGATATTATGAGATTAAAACGCAATTGCAATTTAAAGAATGGAACTAAAATTATGATGATAAGGTGTGAAAATTTTAATATATTTTTAAAAATAATTAAAGAGTCATTATATATTCTGAAGAGAACTAAATTGCTCAATAATAGTTTCATTAAAAATATATTATAAAATTTTACGTTCCATAAACTTTTGCTATGAAAAGCTATTCGTATTAAAATTATTTTATTATTCCTTTTGAAGTATTTAAAAAAAGTTCATAATTTGAAATTAAGATAAATTCATTTTTTTTTTTTTTGCAATATTTTCATTTTTTTATTATATTTATTAGAGACTCCGTTGAAAACAGTTTTTTTTCTTTTATATTTTTTTATAGTGAAAGAAAATGGGTTGAAGGACAATCATACTTTAATTTTAACTCTTTTCTTTCCAACTTCAATAGAACCTTGATAGAGTTTAATAGCGCAAAGCAGATGTGGGAAAGAAAAGAGGGGAGAAATAGGGACAATATAATAAAAGG
>JABUQX010001356.1:0-2500 GCA_015478945.1 Trachelipus rathkii
TTTACAGGATCAGCTGATAAACCTTTAGAACGGATCATAAACCCTAAATAAACTAACGAACGTTTAAAGAAATTTGCCTTCTCTAGCTTCACCTTTAATTTCGCTTTCTTCAGCGCGGCAAAAACTAAACTGAGACTTTGATAATGGGATTCTATATCCTTCGAATACACAATTATGTCATCGAGATAAATTAATGCATGAATTCCTAATAAATGAGAGAGAGCGAGTTCTATTACTTTACAAAACACATTGGAAGAATTTCTCACACCTTCAGGTACCATCTTATACTGGTAATGCCCTCTGTGAGAAGAAAAAGATAAATAAGGCTTGCTTTCATCAGCAACTTTTATGCCATAAGGATTTGAGGAAACATCTAAACTTGAAAAGATATGTGAATTACCTAACTTGGAAATCGTTTCTTGCACATTATGAATCGGAGATTGAAGAGGAACAATACTTTTATTTAACTTCCTAAAATCCAAAATTATTTTTGGTTTTGAATCACCTTTGACCGGGAGGACAATGAGAGGATTCGAATGAGGAGAGTCAGAATTCTCTATGTAACCTTGAAAAATACACTCGTCAATCCAGCTGTTAATGTCAGCCTGAAATTTATGCGGGAGCTGATAATTTGGAGTATAAAAATATTTTTGTGAGTCGGGCACAATTTCTATTTTGAATTCCCCTAACGGACTACATTCTACTTTATCATCCCCTAAAGCAATAACATCTTTATGTGCTAATAGAAAATCTAAGATTTGGAAAGTAAAATTTCCTTATAAACATTGCGAAGTTGATCATCAGATAGACCCTGAGACGATTCTATTTTATTTATATTAGAATAAGAGCTACGAAGAGAGAGAGGATTAGCATAAGAAACAACTGTATTCTTATCAATTGTGATAGCGGAAGGACTGAAGTTTACACATTTAATCAACATAGTACCATCTATTACTGTACTAAGAACATTTGCAAAAAGAACATTGGATATAGAATTTTTCTCACTTACGAGATGAATATCATTTGGTGGCAAGGTTCCTGCCTGGGACCGAATGTCCTAACAGAGAGAATGGCGCTAGAATAGGCTTCGAACTTAACTGTGTTCGGCAATAACAACTCATAACATTGATCGTTATAAATGGATAATTCATGAACAAGAGATTCATCTTCAAAATTAAGATGACTTAAATTGGACGGAGAACGAACGAGATTGATATTTGATTCTTCAAAAAGTGGATGCGATTTATCGTACATGCGAGGATCAATACTGGTTTTTGGATCATAAATTAATGGATCATAAACAACCAGAGGAATCTTTGTGAACCCACTATGGTCACTCATAAACAAACACTCATTTTTAAAATCAAAAACGATAGGTAAAGAACCTAAAATATCCGTACCAAGAAGCATATTTCCGCTAAAAGAACATTGATCTCCGACAACAATTACATGGATATTAAACAGATGATTATTTAACAACATTTGGAGTTTGACACGTCCCAAATTTTGTATGACGTTACCAGAAATAGATTTTAAGACAATGTTGTTTTCTTCTAATTTGAGAGGATATAACTTCTTTAAATTCTCGAATACCTTCCATCTCAAAAGAGATACCCCACTTCCGTTATCAATGTACGACGTTATACCATATATAAACTCATATTCGACCGTCAAATCGATCTTAACATAATAACTTTTCCCTATAAGAGGATTGTCTTCAACACTATTTACATTAGTGAGACACGGATTTGAATTAGCTATATTAACAATATTCGCCTCTAAATTGGACATCACAACATTGCGAGACTGAGAATGCGTGGTCCCATTAAAAAAAAATGACCCCTAGACGAAGAAGAATGAACAGAATTACGAGAGGAATGATGCGGATTACGAAAATTTGCACAGCGGTTTCGGGAGAAATCGTGCGGCAAATGCGGATTAAATTGGGTAAATTCGTGCCCAAATGAATTATTTCTATCAAATTTATTATAAAACCTTTCATTAGGATCGTAATTAGGATCCAAAAGACTTACCTGAACTTCAGGATTCTCTTCAGAATATCGATACGAGTACGGGGATACGTCTCTACTTATTTTGTTTCCGGGTTTTTGTACCGCGGTTTCACCTTTATTAAATCGCATATTACGCCCCTTATTTACATAATTAACACCCTGGAAATATGATCTTGCTCATATTTTGACACTGATTCCCATTATAATGACTTCTGGAATAGTTTTGAGCATGGTCAAAACGTGGATTTGACCCTTCTTGAACAAGCGGATTTTTACCAAAACTTGCCTGATTATGATTAACACTGGAGTGTTTTTGAGAATAATTATTACTATTTTTAGAATAATTGGAATGATTTGAATGATTTATAACCCTAACACGACGTAAACCTTCCTCAGAAAGAGGTTGCCAAACTGTGCCCCGACATTTAGCTTCCGAACCCCTAGAATGATTTTTGAAACAAAGACTACAGAAAGGTCGAAAGATACAA
>JABUQX010001356.1:10000-40437 GCA_015478945.1 Trachelipus rathkii
AAGAAGTGAAAATGGAACTTTCAGCTTCACTTTCCCCACTACGTGAATCATCGTCAGCAGAAGAGTAAGGAGCTAAATTTTCATGCATTTCTTTCCATGCCTCAACGACCATATTTTTTACTGATTCATCTGATTCATGCTGAAAAATTAGCTTGAATCGCAGATCTAAGAAAGTAGCTACACACAAAGATTTATCACATAGAAACTTAGAAAGTCTTTTTCTACTGATTTCTTAAGCTCTTCAACGAGTGTAATTATTCCACTGAAGCTTTTGCTTTTAATTGCCTTATTTAAAAATAGATTTATTGTTAAAATGGAAGGGATCACTTGGGCGACTGTTACTTCACGTTTAATGCTTGTTTTAGTGATGTTGTCAAATGGCTCAAGTAAATGGAATAATTTTGCCACTGAAAATCAGTCAACATTTTCTGATTGCATTCAGCAGCGTATATGGATAGGGGAACTTTTTGTTCAAACAATCTTTTTAAGCATATCATAAGTTCTTTCCAGCGTGTAGAAACGTCTGAATTAATTTATGCTGTTTGACATTCAGCTGCATCTGTAAAGTTTTAAGCTTTGCAGCTGCCGTTGCTGAATGGTGAAAATGAGAGGATATGCTTCTGCAAGTAAATAAAATATCTTTAAACAGGACTTCTGATCATAATGTTTGAAATCGTGAATGCACAGTTGCAACATGTGAATAAAAAATGAAATTGATACAAGCCACTCTCCCTTATACCAGCTACCATGTTTGGTCCATTATCCCGTATCACTAAATGAATTCTATTTTTTGAATATTGAAAAATGTCAAAGGCCCTTATAGGACCTGACAAATGACAAGATTTTCGCCATATTGGCTGAAAATTATTTAAATTTTGATTTTTTTGAAAAAAAGTGTGGTGTAATTTCAATTTCAAATTGAAATAACTTTCCCTTATGTTGACGTAATTTTTTGTTTATAAATCAATATTCGGCCGAATAGTTCGGCAAAAAGCGGGAAGTACCGAATGTCGGTATTTTGCGAATAGGCCGAAAATACCGAATTACTTACCGAATAATTCGGCACAATCCCTAATATATATATATATATATATATATATTATATATATATATATAATATATATATATATATATATATATATATATATATATATTATATATATATAATATATTATATATATAATATATAATATATATAATATATATATATATATATATATTTTAATATTTATAGGAAGAAGAAGAAGAAGAGGAGGAAGAGAAGAAGGCAATCATCAAGCAACACTCAAAGGAATCGTTATGAAGTTTCACCCCGTAGTGGAATTCCCCTTTACCCTTGTTTCCCCTTTTCTCTATTTTTGTGCAGTGTGCGTTTAATTTAAAGTTATATTTTCTATATTCTAGGTGAACTTTGTTTATAAAATAAGTGTAAGACGAATGCCCTTTCTTGTGTTTTTACAAAAGTGTTTAAGGGTTTTAAATTTAGAACTTTGTGTGCGTATAACAAGGGACCAAACAAGTAGGATCCGGGGTTGCATGCAACAACCATAAAAGAGAACCTTCTTGTGTGGCCTCTTTCATAGACATAGACATTAAATATAAATCATTAACAACAAAGTAACGAATAGATCCCCTAAACCCCACCCGATTCGACATCCTAATTCGGTGAGTAGTCTTTCTCGGTCATCTGGATTTTTATCAAGCTGCGCCACTCTGCTTTCTACTCACAATCATGGAGGAACTCAAGGCTTCATTGTTATCCATGAAAAAGGAGATCGAACGTATAACGGAAGGAAAGGAAAAAGGAAGAACCACAAAACGAACATGTCCCCGGTGGGAAGGAAACGAAGGAGAAGACTATGGAATGTGGAAAAAACTCATAGATTTGTGGTTTCTTGCAGAAGGGAAGAAAATAGAATATCCAGCAGTAGAAATCATGTTAAGTTTAGGAGAAAGGGCATTCAAATTTGTGCAGGATATTTCTATGGAAGATTTACAATCAGTAGGAGGAAAAGAAGCAATAATTAAGCGATTGGATGAACAATATGGCAGGGAAAGGACGCAAGATAAGTTCGATAAAATAAGTAAGTATTTTAAAATACAAAGAAATAAAGGAGAAGGGATGAGAGATTTTATGGGACGATACGAAATACAGGAGAGAGAATGTCGCCTGGTCTGCGGCAGTGGGTTTCTGGTGGAAGATTTACGATGCTGTCATGTAGTTGAGGCAGCAAACCTTACTAATGAACAGAAACAACTTACTCTATCGTATTGCGGAAAAGGAGACTGGAACTTTAAGGACTTCAAAATGGCTCTTATTACTCTATATGAGATGAATATCGGAGAGGAAAAAAAGAAAGAAGAAACTTGTGGCTGGTTTAGTGAGAAAGATCAAGAAAAAGGAGATAAAGGATTGAACTTGAAAGGAAAAAATCCTACATATCCAGATGGGTCGTTCAAAAAATGCATGATTTGCAGATCGGAATACCATTTCGCCTTCAAGTGTCCTCACAGAGGTAAGGGAGTGAGGATGAAGACAGAAATTCCTCGAAATGAAGGATACAAGAATAAAAATCTCGGGCAGAGGGAAGTGAGAGAAAGTGAGAAAAAAGAAGTCTACTGTAGTTACGAAAAAGAAGAGAGAACATCGGGGTCATATGATGATCTTGAGGCCTTGATTGACACTGGTTGTAAGACATCAGTTATTGGGGAGAGATGACTAGGCAGGATAGTGGGTAGTTTGTCTGGGAGAGAAAGAAAGGAAATGTTGCAGACAGTGGAGGAGAAGCAAGGAACCTATGTATTTGGTGAGACAGAGTATCAGGTTTGTAAGACTATTAACATACCATGCAACATCCGTGGATATGAGTTTTTCATGAGAACTGAAGTGGTAAGGGGAGATATTCCTTGGCTTGTGGGAAAAGAGACGATGGAACGGATGGACATGAGAATAGACATGAGAAAAAAAGAAATAGACATAGGTGTTCTGCAACAAAAAGGAGTAAAATGTCGGGAGAATAGGAAAGGACATCTAATGATCCAACTAAGAAAAGGACTCAATAAAAATTTCGTTTGGTATCAAGAGAACACCAAAGAAGATTTGAGAAATTCTCTAAACAGGAAGAAAGCGTTAAGGAAACTACACATACAATTTGGTCATCCTGGGATTGAAAAATTGTGGAGACTGATCCTGGACGCATTTGAAAAAGATACCTTAAAAGAAGGTGAAAGAAGAAGTATACGACAGAGTCTAGAAGACATGCACGAAAATTGTGATGTGTGCATCCGGTTTAAAAGGACTCCAGCCAGACCGATCGTTGGACTTCCGTTGGGAAGAGTGTTTAATGATGTAGTCTGTATGGATTTGGGGGAGTTAGAAGGAGAAAAATTCTTAGTGATGATCGACAGCGCAACTCGTTATTGCCAGGCAAGCTGGGTAAAAAGCAAGAAACCAGAAGAAATCACAAAGAGAATTATGGAAAAATGGATCAGTTTATTTGGAGCCCCAAAAGAATTGTTTAGTGACAATGGACTGGAATTCTCCAATGAGGAAATGAAGAAAATGACAGAGAGATTCGGGATAAAACAAAAAGTAACAGCAGCAAGAAGTCCTTTTAGCAACGGTTTATGTGAAAGAATGGTAGGACTCCTAAAGGACTCTATACGGAAGTTAAGAGAAGAAGGGATCCATCTCGAAATAGGATTGATGTGGTCGGTGGCAGCGAAAAATAGCCTGTCCGATGCAAATGGGTTTGCCCCTAACCATCTTGTTTTTGGCAGGAACACTGGTTTACCCAATCTTACTAGATTGGGAGAAGAAGAAAGGGTTGGAACATTGGAGGAAGGAGAAGAGAGTGCGATGCTGAGGAACGTGTTGACAGGCCTTCATAAAGCCAGAGAAATACACATTAGACAAGAATCTGAGGAAAAAATAAAAAGAGCACTCCGACAAAATGTGAGGGAACACCATATTGAGTTAGCGATACCGGGAGAAGAGGTATATTATAAAAGAGAAGGAGAAAGAGAATGGAGAGGACCTGCGGAGGTTGTCGGTAGATTAGGAAAAACAGTGGTCGTGAAACACGGAGGGACTATTAGAGAAATTAATAGAGTACATATCACGAGACTAGGGAGATTACCCCACATGGGAGGTACTGAGATGAAGTAGAGTGAGGATACATTCCGTAGCAAGAAGAGAATAAGGGGATAGAGGAGGGATGGGGCCCTACAAAAGACAATACTTAGTATAAGACAGAATCCAGTTTAGTGAAACGAAATGAAGGAAACAATGTACGAAGATCTTACAGATTACACAGAAGATAGCCAAGATAGGGAGATTCACAATGACTTCCTCCAAGGGAAAAAAGAAACTTTTAAACAAGGAAAAAGGTATATATGTGAGAGAAAAGATAATGGAGAAAAAAGAGTATTTGAAATAGTAAGTAGAGCTGGAAAAGCCACCAGTAAAAAGTATAATGAATGTTTCAACGTCATAGATGTTGGAGATGGTAGACCCCAATGGATAGATTTCAAGGAGTATAAGAATATAAAGGAGGAGGAGGAAACAAGCCAGGAAAGAGAAAATATGGTCGGAGAGGAGATAGACAAAACAAATTATATAAAATATAATTTTTTCATAGAATAAACAATATTATTCAACACTCTCCTTATTGTTTATTCGCTATACGTTTGTTAGTCCATTCGCAATTTTTCCCGTTCAGCAATCATTAACCTTGGTTAATGTATAGGCCTTTGTGAGTCACATCTGCCAAAGTTGATTCTCACTGTCTAATAGTCAAACTTGAGTACTTCTATTTCACATCAATTTTTGACTTTTTCTCTAATGAAGAAATGGCGTACTTTTATATGCTTGGTCCTTTTGTGAAATTCTGGATTCTTACTGAGTTTAATAGCTGCTTCATTGTCAATCCAAAGAGTAGGTTTCTTGAAGACTTCTGTAATTTCTTCCAATAGTTGATGAAGCCACACAATTTCTTTTGTTGCTTCACTTGCTGCCATAATTTCAGCTTCTGTTGTTGAAATAGCAACTGAACTTTTTGCTTTTGACTACTCCATGAAATTGCTCCTCCAGCATATAAACAAACAATTCCAGTTGTTGAATGCCCTGTTCTTAAGTCCCCAGCATGATCTGCATCACTGTACCCTTCCAGATGATCTTGTTCAGAATCACATTTATAAATAATACCCTTCTCTTGTGTACCCTTCAAGTATCTGAACACTCTTTTAACTTTTGTAACATCTTCTAGTTGTGGATTTTCTAACCCGCACTTCTGGAAGAAATACATTAACAGCAAAATGCTGACTAATCTAGGTGCTCTCAGTTGCTTGTTGGCAAGATATAGAAGAGCTTCCTATTGCTGATCTGTGGAAGTGGAAATCTTCTCGACCTGGCTTATCAATGTCCAAATGGGTGTTTAAGGACCATTATCCTTTAAAATGGGTTGTTATGACACATTTGCATTGCCAATTTTTTCATACGTCAAATTCCCTTTAGTATTAACTTTTTAATTGTATAGCATCGGACTGACTAATTTTCTTTGAACCATCATTTCTTGATTCAATTTCAATTCCTCAAAAATGTGTGCAACGGATTATTGTTCTAATTTTGAATTCCTTTTTTTTAAATTCTTTCTTAAAAATTTCCATGGCAATTCCTGCTATAGGAACTTGTGTCGCACCTGCACCTAAAGTCCATTTATCTCACACATATAATTTAGCACAGTATAGAATTTAATAATGTCCATTTCTGAATGGTTTTCGCCTAATTGCTAAATGACAAAGAGATCGCTGTACTATCCTTACCGAAAATTTAAAGTTTGTGAAACAAGTTTCCAAGTCTTTCATATCTCACGGCATTCCATTGGTGCTGCCCTTAGCCCATACAAACTAGCGGTTTTAATTTGTATTTACCTTTGTCTTGTCATCCCATCTCAAACCTTGGGTGTTCATATATATTTCTTCTGATAAATTTCCATAAGGGAATGCTGTTGAAACATCAAATTGTATTAAGGACATATTTTCTTTAGTTGCTACACTTATTAAAGTCCTTACAGTACTTTTATTTGCTACTGGACTGAATGTTTGCTCATAGTCAATTCCTTTATGTTGACTATACCCTTTTGCAACTAATCTTGCTTTATATTTGTCAACTGTACCATCTGGATTCATTTTAATTTTATAAATCCATTTGTTTTCAATTGGTTTTCTTCCTGGTGGTAATTCAACTAGTTCCCAGGTTTGATTTTCTTTCAATGATTTCATTTCATTTTTCATTGAATTAACCCATTTTTTCTTATGCTTACTCTGCATAGCTTCTTTATAATTTTCAGGTTCTTCCATATCTTCTAATAATAGATAAGTACTGTAGTCATCAAACCTTGATGGCTTTTTAATTACTGATCTGTCTCTTAATTGTTTTGTGCTTACTATTCTATCTTGTTCTTCTATTTCTGAACCAGATTCTATTTCTGTATCAGATTCTATTTCTGTATCAGATTCTATTTCTGTATCAGATTCTGTTTCTATATCAGATTCTATTTCTGTATGTGATGAGTTTAATCTAATTATAGATGTACTGTCATCAGTTTCTGTATTTTCTCTATTTGATTCTTTCTTTTTATTTTCTTTTTCTGATTCTATCTCATCTGATATTGAAGTTGAAAGTTCTTCTTTTTCAAATACTATATCTCTGCATCTAAACACAAAATTATTTGCTTGATCATATATTCTGTAGCTTTCATCTCCATCATAACCAATTAACACACCTGATTTTGCTTTTGGGTCTAACTTTCTTCTTTTCTGATCTGGAATCCACCCACTGCATGCTGTTCCGATTACACGTAGATGCTTGATTCTGGGCTTTCTATCATACCAGATTTCAAAAGGCGTTTTCCCATCAACAGTAGATTTTCCAGTTCTATTTATTATATATGCTGCTGTGTTAATTAATTCTGCCCAACACTTCTGTGGAAATTTTACTTTTGAATACATGAGTGATCTAGCCGCTTCAACTAGCGTTCTATTTTCTTTTTCCACTCTATTTTGTTGTGGAGTATACGGAGCCGTTAACCTTTGTCTTACTCCATATTTATGTAAAAGCTTTTTAACTAACTTATTATTAAATTCTAAGCCATTATCACTAAAAAATTCTCTGATTGGATGTCCTTGTACTTTTGCTTCTTCAAGTACTTGCTCCAATTTTTCTACAACTTCCGATTTTTCTTTAATAAAATATACAAATCTCATTTTTGAGAAATCATCTTTGAAACATACAAAATATTTATAACCTGAGTTTGATAATACTTGAAATGGTCCACAAACATCTGCAAATAGCAATTCTCCTTGCTTAGTACTATTTGGTCTTTTTCCAAAATTCTGACGATGCATTTTTCCATTTATACATCCTGTACAATTTCTGTTATCAAGGTGAGTTTCAATATTTAGTTCTCTTTTGATCAGATTTCTTATGTGTCTTCTATCCTGATGTCCCATTCTTTCATGATATAACTGTAATAGATCCTTTTCTTCAAGTGCATTTATTTCTGGTATATGAGAGATTTTAGCTTTCATTGCAACTTTGAATAGCCCTTCCTTTAGTTTACGATAGCCATTAAAATAGGCTTTTTTGTCTACCATAAAACTACATACACTTGGTTCAGATATAAATTCACTATTTGGATGCTTATCATGAGCTGCCAATACTGAAAATAAATTTTTCTTAATATCAGGAACATACCAAACATCATTCAAAAATAATTGAGATATTTTTCCATCTACAACTGATTCTACTTCAATTGTTCCATATCCTAACACATTTGCTTCCTGACCATTTGCTGATTTTACCTTGACTGAATGCTCAAATTCATTAAAAGTTTTAAAATAACTTTTCACATTTGTTATATGTTTTGTAGCGCCATTATCAAAATACCAATTTTCTCTATCATTTTCTTCGGAAATAAAAACTTGTTCATCTACCGCTGACATAAAAGTATTAACTTCTGTTTTAGCTTTTGAATTTTCTTTATTTTCAAAATTTGCATTTCTTTCTGGCTTTATTTTTCTTTCTGGTCTACCATCTGCAATCCATTTTCTACAATTTTTGATCCAGTGACCTTTTAAATGGCAGTAATTGCATGGAAATTTCTTCATTTTATCTTTGGTACTATTTTCTCTAAAATTTCCTTTTATTGTTAACGCTTCTTGATTTTCTGACTTAACCTTTGATGCCAACTTATTTGCTTCCGTGCAAAGCCAAGTTACCAAATTATCTATACTTCTTTCTTTTCTATTACTATGAATCATGAGCCATGTAGTTTGGAAATTTGAATAATCCTTTGGCAAAATTTCAAAAATCTTACATATGAGAAATATCTCTGGCAATGTACCTTCATTCTTCTCTTGAATTTTGACAATTTCTTCCTGAAGATTACCCCAGAGCTGTCTTATTGAAGATAAATTTCCAGCCATGTCTAATTTCTCATTCCATTTGTAAGAAAAAAACTGTGAACAAACATCGTAAACTTTGTTTTCTTCAACTCCTGCAAAAAGATTGTGTAGTTCCTTCCACTTCATCTGGCTTCAAAAGATTCCTTATTTGACTTCTAATACTTTGGCTTGAGGTTGAAACCAACAAAAACATTACATCTGATTGAGTTTTGTTGAATTTGTCTAATTTCTTTTTGTATGCATTTTTCTCTTCAACTGTTGCTGTGGTACTGGGTTCTTGTGGCTTTTCTAATTTACCATTGATTGCTTCTATTGCATCTGGTATACCACTTAGCCTTATTTGCATAAGATGCTTCCAATCTTCCCAGTTTGCCTTACCTTGTAGTGAATCAATTTTCTGCATTGAGAAATCCATATTTAACTATATAATAGGCTTTCTAATTCTAATTCTATTTTAGAGTTTATCTAGGCCTATTTCTTAGTTCTATTATAGGGTTTATCTAGGCCTATTTCCTAATTCTATTATAGGGCTGACCTAGGCCTACTTTCCATTTTCTGTTTCATATTCAAATTAGGCTTGTTACAAACTACTCTCAGCTACCATGTTAAAGTAGATCGTATCTACTGGTAACAACCTACATAAGAATAATGAAACACTAGAATAAAATGGATATTTTACTAGAAACTTAACCCTATATTACACAGGCGTGTTTATACATCGAGATTCACGCTTTCTATATTGAACAATAATAAACAAGACTATGATGCATTTTATAAAAAATACGGCCATGTTGCCAGAATTCTTTCTACTGGCAAAGTAGCCAAAACAAAATACATAAAATATAATTTTTTCATAGAATAAACAATAGTATATATGTGAGAAAAAAGATAATGGAGAAAAAAGAGTATTTCAAATAGTAAGTAGAGCTGGAAAAGCCACCAGTAAAAAGTATAATGAATGTTTCAATGTCATAGATGTTGGAGATGGTAGACCCCAATGGATAGATTTCAAGGAGTATAAGAATATAAAGGAGGAGGAGGAAACAAGCCAGGAAAGAGAAAATATGGGCGGAGAGGAGATAGAAGATGGAGAGGATACAGAGGGATGGTACGGTAACTTCCCAGAAGAAGAAATAGAAGAAGCAAAAAGAGAGGAATTAACTAGTTGGAAGAAAAATGACGTTTATGAGGTGGTAGAGAATAAGGGACAAAAGGCACTCTCATTAAAATGGGTAATCGGACAAAAGATGAAAAATGGAAGTAAAATATGGAAAGCGCGATTGGTGGTGAGAGGATACGAAGAAAAAGAGGGACTTTTTGCGACTGATGCCCCAACGTGTTCTGGTGAGATTATGAAATTTTGCATGACCATCATGTGTTTTTATGGATGGGAGTGTAGAACAATCGATATAAAGACGGCTTACCTCCAAGGGAAAAGAATTGAAAGAGATGTGTGGGTTAGGCCCCCTTTAGAAGACGAAACAAAAGGATGTATATGGAAACTAAGGAAAGCCGTTTACGGGTTGAAAGATGCTGCCAGAACGTGGTATGAGAGTGTGGTTACGATCCTAAAGGATTTGGGAGGTATCAGGAGCAAACTGGAACCTACGATGTTCTACTGGAGAGAAAAAGGGAAACTCACAGGTATAATGTGTACCCATGTCGACGATTTTTGCTACGGAGGATCAGAAGAGTTTTGTCGGTCAGTAATAAATAGATTAAAACATAGATTGAAAGTGGGAGGTGAAGAAGAGGGAGAATTCCGTTATATCGGAGTGGATGTGAAGGTGGATAAAGAAGGAATCCTCCTATCACAAACGGGGTATGTGAGGAACATAGAGATACCTGACAAGAAAGACTACAAAGGACACACTCGACTACAAGAAAGGGAAATGACGAAGTATAGATCACTTATTGGAAAATTAACTGGGCAAGCCAACACACTCGTCCAGATTTGGCCTACCCAGTGAGTCATATGAGCAGATACTGCAAAAGTGGAACTGCCGAGGATATGAGGAAACTCATAGGCATTATTGAAAAAAGTAAAAATGAGAATTGGGAGATACGGATTCAGAATCTCAAAGGAAATTTAAAGATTGTTGTCTATACGGACGCGTCTATGAGAAAGGTGATCGATGAAGACCCGGGGAGTCCCCAAATCGGATATATTGTGAGCCTGGTAGATGAGTCAGGAAAAAGCAGTCCAATTTTTTGGAAATCAAAAATGGAGAAAAGGAAAGCAAGATCTACGATGGAAGCGGAGACTCTTGGTTTAATCGAAGGGATGGAAGCCGGTATCCTCATCAACGCTTGGTGGGAGGAGGTAATAGGGAAGGAACCACTTGGCATCTGGATATACTCTGACTCTAAGACCTTGGTGGACGGAATACATTCCACGTCAAAAGTGAGCAATATGAGACTTCAAATAGATATTGCATACATAAAACAGGCTCTAGAAGAGGGTCTGATTAAAGATGTTCGATGGGTGGAAGCAAAGAAACAATTGGCAGACCCACTGACAAAGGAGGGAGTGAAGATGGAGGGTTTGAGGAGACATGTGGAGGGAAGGAATTGAAGAAGTTGGAGAGGAGGTGGGAGGAGAGGAAAAAGGTATAAGTGTGTTAATATTTATAGGAAGAAGAAGGAGAAGAGGAGGAAGAAGAGGAAGACAATCATCAAGCAACACTCAAAGGATCGTCTGAAGTTTCCACCTCGTAGTGGAATTCCCCTTTTACCCTTGTTTCCCCTTTTCTCTATTATTGTGCAGTTTAATTTAAAGTTATATTTTATCTTTCTTTAGGTGAACTTTGTTTATAAAATAAGTGTAAGACGAATGCCCTTTCTAGTGTTTAAAACGATAATTAATCAAGTAAAAGCTTTGCGTAGTAAAAGGGGTTAAACAAAGAAGGATCCAGAGTTGCATGCAACGACCATAAAAGAGAAACTTTTTTGGGTGGCCTCTTTCATAAACTTAATCATTAAATATAACGCAAAGAATCAAATAAATCCCCTAAACCCCACCCGATTCGACATCCTAATTCGGTGAGTAGTCTTTCTCGGTCATCTGGATTATCAATATATAATAATATTATTATAATATATATATATATATATATATATATATATATATATATATATATATATATATATATATATATATATATATATATATATATATATATATATTATATATATATATATATATATATATAATATATATTACACACTATTCACATATATATATATATATATATATATATATATATATATATATATAATTTACATTAATGCGAATGAAATGTTTTGAAAAACGATCAGTTAAAATTACAAAAATGATCGAAACTTAAAGAGGATAAATGTGAAGTTCAAAAAAGAAAAAAATATCAGGCAAGAACAAATTCACTTTTTGTTCCAGCTTACCTTTATTAAGCTACGATCACGGTGACACATCTCGCTCGGATTACATAAGTAAAAATATACGGTATAGAGCTATTTTGGGAACAAAGGATTTTTGAAGTTCCCATCCCATTATTTTCTATGGAATAAATTGTTCGACAGAAAAAAAATATATATAATAATTATATATTTATATATTATATATATATAATATATATATATATATATATTATACTATATATATATATATATTATATATATATATATTATTATATTATATATATTATATATAAGCGAGAGGAGAGAGAGAGAGAGAGAGAGAGAGAGAGAGAGAGAGAGAGAGAGAGAGAGAGAGAGAGGAGAGAGAGAGAGAGAGAGAGAGAGAGAGAGAGAAAAAGAGAGAGAGAGAAAGAGAGGGAGAGAAAAGAAAGAGAGAGAGAGAGAGAGAGAGAGAGAGAGAGAGAGAGAGAAGAGAGAGAGAACGAGAGAGAGTTACAAGGAAATAACAAATACTGTTTAGTAGTTTGTGGCTTAGTTCTGAAATTTTTTTGGGGGGGCTGCAGTTCCGCAGTGCCTAAAAGACGAGCCGCCACTGTTAATATATATAATATATATAAAATAAATATATATAATATATATATATATATATATATATATATATATATATATATATATATATATATATATATATATATATATATATATATATATATATATATATATATATATATATATATATATATAAAAAATAATATTTATATAAATAAAAAAAAAATCTGGAAAAACTAAAATTCGTTTCCATAAAAATAAAAAAAAATGTCAACACAGTGGAGTTCCGTGTGTAGGATGTAACGAGTAACGAGTAACGGAAAAACACCGTTACAATTTTTAAAAAGGGTAGCGTTACCGTTACATCGTTACATTTTAAAATCGTTTGAAGCGTTACCGTTACTCGTTACAATTGTAACGCCCGTTACGTAACGCCGTTACATGTAACGCGTTACTGCCCACCTCTGTATATATATATATATTCTAAATATAAATATATTTACTTATATTTGTTAATTACCTGAGACAAATAAATCTCTTATATATGTATATTGTATTTCTCTACATATCTGTATATATATATATATATATATATATATATATATATATATATATATATATATATATATATATATATATATATATATATATATATATATTAGATATAGATATATATATTATATTATATATAATATATATAATATATATATATATATATATATATATATATAGGGGGCCTTATATATAATATAAAACATATGCTTTGAAGTTCCCCTTTACAACTCAATAAAGCACACATAGATTCTAATCGAACAATATGTTCCACTGCACACACCTTTGTGTATATATTTTAAATTAATAAAACACAAAGTGTTTCGTTAAGCAAAGTTTCCCTACTAAACCTTTGTGTGTATATTTTAAAGTAATATAATACAAATGTGTCTAGTCCATCAGATTCTAACGAAACCAACCTTTGTGTCTAAATAAGTGGTACTCCACTATGCCCCTCTGAACTCTACTACTTAGCATCCTGTCTGTCCTGCCCTGTGCCTACTATGTAGGACTCCACATCCTAAGGGACTTTTGACAGGTACTTCCCGCTATGCATGACCTATAACCTGTTTGGGTGTGTGTGTGTTCTATTCAGGGCTTTCGGAGCATGCAATTTTTTTTTGCTGCTATTTTTAAATTATCTCCGGCTCGAACGCATCCTTAATTGCAGCTCCGCACCCTTAATTCCAACTCCAAAAATTTTCTTGCTCCGAATCCATCCATCAAAACTTTGCAGCTCAGCACCCCTGCCCTGATTGTGCTAGCAATTGCACTTCGATTTATTTGAAGTTTTAAAATTTTGATGCCCAAAATTAAATCATTGAGATCATAACTTTGAGCATATAAAAACTTTGACAATTATAATAAATTTTATGCCTGTTGTTTTGTTTGTGTTTGTCAAACTGACTGTTGGTTTGTTTGTATGTTAAACTCGGACGTTGTTTTTTTGTCTTAAATTTGTGACCTGTTTAGTTTTGTTTGATAAATTGACTTATTTGTATTTGCAGTTAAATTCAGACTGTTTGTTTTGTATGTTAAACTAATGAATGTTTGTTTGTTTATGTTCTCTATGGCTGTTTGATTGGCTTGTTTTAAACTCTATGAATGTGTTTGTGTTGGTCTTTAAAAACTCTGACTGTTGTTTCGGGTTGTCTTTTTTAAACTATATAGACTTGTTTTTGTTTATTAAACGCTTGAGTGTGGTTTGTCAGTTAAACACGGACTGTGTTTGTGTTTGCAATCGTTAAACTCATGGAGTATGAAACCTAAATAATAATCAGAGTGCAAAACGCGGCATTGGCAAAATTTGGTGAACGCGAATTGGGAAGCGTCGAGATTGAAATTTTGGTTCATTTTTTTTATTTTAAAAGACTCTATTCCTCAAATTATTTCAGACTCCTATTCCTCAAAATTATTTCAGAGACTCCTATTCCTCAAATTATTTCAGAGACTCCTATTCCTCAAATTATTTCAGACTCTCCTATTCCTCAAATTATTTCAGAGACTCCTATTCCTCAAATTATCAATTTTCGTGCTAGGAACCATTTTCGTTTTAAGGTCATCCTCCTTAAGACCATTTTCCATGTCTCGAATTATTTTAAAACAAAATAATCTTAAAGGTTAAGTTAAAAGATTTCACAAAGCCAATAATCAAATTGCTGCACCAGTTTTTTTTAGAGGGTCTGGGTGGGGTATTTAATTTTTTCCCCTGAGATACTTGAAATAAAACAAAATCAAATATTTTTGGAAAACTTTTATCGAAAAAATTTATTTCGAAAGTAAATTCAAATGTTAATTCATGAAATACTTTCCAATATTTGAAAAGTTTACCGTGTCTACACAAAATCACAGACACAATTTAAATATTTTGTCCGTTTTCTAATCGATGAATAATATACACTGGACAAATTTTATAGCTTCATTATTTTTTTTTAAATTTGAGGAATCAAGAAACTTTTTTTTTTTTTTATCAAAAAATGGGAATTAGTTGAAAATGTCTCATTTTAATTAGTTGTTTAATCAAACAATAACAGCATGATTTTTAGGAGTATTATTGCTCAAGTTCGGATAAAAAAAAATCTAGAACCGAGAATTCGTTTCGGTCACAACCACAAAGTTCTTTTAAAAACACTTTCGTTTATCATTTGTTACAAATTACCAAGTAAACTTTGGGTATTTATGAAGTTACAAACATAATTAGTTTGTGAATATAAGGGATTAAATTAAAATTCAACTGAGTCAGCATATCTTCATTCATGTATTTATTTATATTTTATAAATTTTCACTTTAATTACATTTAAATTTTATTTATTTTGGTGAAATAAATTTATTTTATTTAATAAAAGTTATGAATGTAAGAGTTGCAACCAATTAAAACAAACATTTACAAGTCCATTCCTGGTCTAATTCTTTAATTTCAAAGTTATTTTTTATGATGTTTTTGAAGGACTCTTCCGTTTTTTATTCAGAACGATGAAAGCACAAATATTCAGTCCAAAGTCATTCCAATATCTGCCGAGAGAAATTACTTACAACCTTTATCCGTCTCTCAGCATCCTTAGGCTACGATTACAGTGGATGAGTGTTGACCAATTTCATTTTATTTTATATTATCTCTTGCGAAACTTCAAATTTTTAAAGGAGAAAACCGTTGATAGACATCGACGGATCTCGTCTCAACAGATGTAAGGGCAGGGTCCAATTTTAGCTCCCACCTAAAAATGGACATAAAATTCTTAATTTTCTGACAATTTTGATGAGAAAAGAAGCAAACTGTAGCTTTTTCTGAGCTCTAAAACGTTGTTTTCAGGTGTTTTTCTGTGTCTGAAGCCATTTTTTCAGAATTTTCATTTTATGAAAACCTACGTTTTTGACATTTTGGGCTTCACCTCCTATAATTTCTTTCGAAACGACTTCAAACTTGAACTTCACATATATATGTGTCTATTACGGAGAGAATATATAAAATAGTGTTTTGATTTTTTGAAATTTGTGCTGAGCAATGTCGAAATTTAAAACCCACTTTTTTGGGTTTTTAAAATGAAAAATTGCGATAATTTTTTTTCTGCTCATGCGATCAGGCTGAAATTTTCAGGGCATATGTAGTCGGGGAAGATACACATTTCTTATTTAGATAATTTCTTTGTATATGAAGTGGTTTTGGATTTGTTCTTGGAAATTTAAAAAAACATTTTTTTTAGTATACAAAAAAATTAAAGTAAGGTGTATCTCGCCCGCACTATTTACCGCCCTGAGAATTTGGATGTTGATCGGATAAGAAGAAAAAGAATGTTTCTATATTTCCCTTTTTCAAAAATTAAACATTGAACGTTCATCCAAACACGCATCCACTGCAACCAAAGCCTTAATTAATATCTTTTTCTTAATAAATTATCTATTATATTTATTTTCCTTTTATTAATAACCAACCCTAGGAACTTTGGGGTTTCCTTTTCTACTTCACAGATGTTCAATGTTTCTTTTAGCCTTGAGTGAGAAACACGTCTTCTACTAAACAATACATGCATAACATAATTTCTAACGACCTCTCTACATATTTTCCATTATTTTATTACATCGATTGTCCTTTAGTTCGATAAGTACACCTGCTTCGCCCCTTTTCGTTCTTCACTATGTTGTTGCTTGCTACATATTTCCATGCTTACTAAGCATGTGTCTTTTTAAGTTTCCTTTCTGATTACACTCATAGCCACACTCAGAACATTTAAATAATTTTTTTTTTTTTTTTTTTTTTTTTTTTCACTCCTCAAAGGGAGGTATTTATCCCTCATCCGGGTCCAAACCTCAGACCTAAGGATGAGGGATTTTGTTTACCCCCCAGCACCCCTGAACATGTGCCTGAAGTGCGTAGAATGGCACCCTATATCTTCCGCGGAGCCCACATGGATTCCCTCCAAGGCAGGGACAACTCACCATCCATGCACGCGTCACCCGAATTCTCATTCCGTTCGTGAGTACCCGGTCACCCCGAGCTGTTCTTATTAAGCTTCCTTTCTGATTACACTCATAGTCACACTCAGAACATTTAAATAATTTTATATTTTCATGTTTAAGCATGTGTAATCTTAAGCTTCTTTTCTCATTACACTCATAGTCACACTCAGAACATTTAAATAATTTAATATTTTGATGCGTAATCATGTGTCTTTTTAAGGTCTCCTTTCTGATTACACTCATAGTAACACTCAGAACATTTAAATAATTTTATATCTCGATCTACATATGCTTACTAAGCATGTGTCTTTTTAAGTGTCCTTTATAGTTACACTCATATCCACACTCAGAACATTTAAATAATTTTATATTTTCATGTTTAAGCATGTGTAATCTTAAGTACCTTTCCTGATTACCCTCATAGTCACACTCAGAACATTTAAATAATTTTATATTTTGATGCGTAAGCATGTGTCTTTTAAGGTCTCCTTTCTTATTACACCCATAGCCACACTCAGAACATTTAAATAATTTTATATTTTCATGTTTAAGCATATGTAATCTTAAGCTTCTTTTCTCATTACACTCATAGCCACACTCAGAACATTTAAATAATTTTATATTTTCATGTTTAAGCATGTGTAATCTTAAGCTTCTTTTCTCATTACACTCATAGTCACACTCAGAACATTTAAATAATTTTATATTTTGATGCGAAAGCATGTGTGTTTTTAAGTTTCCTTTATGATTACACTCATAGTCACACTCAGAACATTTAAATAATTTTATATTTTGATGCGTAAGCATGTGTGTTTTTAGGTTCCCTTTACGATTACACTCGTAGCCACACTCAGAACATTTAAATAATTTTATATTTTCATGTTTAAGCATGTGTAATCTTAAGCTTCCTTTCTCATTACACTCATAGTCACACTCAGAACATTTAAATAATTTTATATTTCGATGCGTAAGCATGTGTCTTTTTAACTTTCCTTTGTCATTACACTCATAATCACACTCAAGAACATTTTAAAATAAATTTAATATTCGGCTGTGAGTTAAGCAGATGAAAGAGCTTAAAGACTGATTTACGATTGCTTTCATAATTACAATGGGCACATTTAAACTTTCTTTTATGCAAATTCAGATGACTTTTCAACTCTTCATTACTTTTAAAAATTAAATTACAATATTTGCAACAGAGGTTTTCACAATTCTTTTTGTTAATCCTTTTTTCACACATTATTGACGTTTGAGGTAATCTTTTGAAAGTCCTTTTCAATTTGGAACCTTTTCTCCCTCTAGCATCGGAATGAACGTCTGTTTGGAACGAAAATTTAGATTCTTTTGAACGTAAAATGAAAATTTGAATAATTTCACAAACACCTTATATATATATATATATATATATATATATATATATCATATTATATATATAATACTATATATATATATATTTATAATATATATATATTTATAAATATATATATATATATATATATATATATATATATATATATATATATATATATATATTATATATAATATATATATTATATATATATATATATTATATTATATATATATATTTATATTAATATTATATATATATATTATATATATATATATATTTATATATATATATTATATTATATATATATATATAAATGGGGGAAATGGGCCAAAATTTAGGCTTTTTTTTTTGGTCAAGTCATGAAAAATCGAAATTTCAAGTTACACCCATACTTAAATGTTTTTTTCTCAAATTTGAACCTTCTTAAATGTTATAAAATGAAGAAAATATTAAAAATGTGAAAATAAATATTTTTAGTAATTTTTTGAAAAATGCTAGTGTGAAAATTTTTTTTTGGGGTAAAACTGGTAGGTGCGTCGGTTTAAAATGTAATTTAATTTTTATTTCTCGTACATTTGTGACTTACTAATTTAATTAATAAAAATATGTAATACAAGTATTAAACGTGTTAAAAAATAAATTTGGGTAAAAAAAACATGTAAAACTTAAACTTCACTAGCATTACTGAGCATCATATTTTTTTGGTAAAACTTACATTACTGTCACCCCGATATCTCGGAAAACTACGATACTTACAAAAAAAAAAAAATTTAAAAAAAAAAAAAAAAATTTAATTATTATTTTTTTAACAACATTCCTGTAATAAGCTTTATACGCTGATTCCAAATATGTAATTGGTTTTTTTGTAAGTGACCGTAGGTCTCGAGATATTGGCGTACTATAATGTAAAGTTTGGCCTATTTTTTTTTAATGTACATATTATCAAAATATAATATATTAATACACGTAATATATTACATACCTGGATTTATACTTATATTTATATAAAAAAGGGAAAATATTTATTAAAAACTAAAAAAAAAAAATTATTTATACATGAAAATATAGTTAAAATATGTTAACAGTTTTAACCCCATTACCCAAAGTTTTAGCCCTACCCGTTTCCCCCAAAAGTGAAACAGACTTAATAACTTAAAAAATAATATCACTAAATGCAATTACATACATGGAAACTCTTAATTTTACAACTTTCTATATGCTGTTAATGCGAAATGATGATCTCTTCAGTCTTAGAGATTGTACAGACCTTAGCATTTTTTTTGCAATTTTTCAAAAAAAATTTTTTCAAATGGGGGAATTTTTTTTGAACTGAACCTCTAATTTATTGGATTTAATTTTGAAATAATATTAAAATATAGTCTTTTATCTACCAAAAAAAACCTTTCCCCAATTTCATAGCGGTTGTCATTATGAAAATATAGCACATTTTCTAAACTTACACCCGTTTTAACCACTGAAACCAGTTTTTTCCCCCCATTTGACGGATATATAATATATATATATATATATATATATAGTATTATATATATATAATATATATATATATATAATTGTTATCATCCCACTACACTTTTGTTTATATATGCTGAAAGATATACATAGTAATATAGACTATCATATATTATTATCTTATAAGAGCTATATTCATATGTGTATGTTGGTCATTGTGAAATTCAGACGTGTATTTTGAGTGGCGCTCTCGGTTGACAGGTTTATTTTATCTTATTTATTTCGTTAATTATTGATTTCATGAAAAGTGTGTTAGTGAAAGTGTGTGTTTTTCAATCTTGTCTTTGTTTTAATTAAAGTTTTATTTGACTCATATCGGTTGGTATACATTGTATAGTTTCAGAGAAGTTTCTGCGTGGTGGGAGTTTTAAAAAAGATAAGTTCTAGTCTTTTAAGTTATTTTTCTTTTTCTTTGTCAAAGTTTTGTGTGTTGCGAGTTTTTAGTAAGGTAAATTGGGAAAGGTTACGTAAAGTTAAGTTTTTTTTTTTTTTTTTATATTATACAAATTTGAATTTTGAATAATTTTAGCAGCATTAAACTTTTTAACCTTAGGGTTTAGCGTTTGTCAATTTTATCCCGATTTTTTTTCCTTGTTGTTTTTGTCTGTCCTTTGGCTCTCTCTGTTCTTGTGTGTGTGTGTGTTGATGTGTGTTGAGTGTGTGTGTGTGTGTGTGATGGCAGATTTTGCGTAGGTGTGTGGGCTTTTCTATTGACTTTCAACTCAAATCCGTGTTTGGCTTAAACTCCAACCTCTGCTTCCGTTTTGAATACCCACCGTTTTCTAACTCGTAACCCTCAATCTTTGCTCTTGTCTGTATTGTATCTTCAGATGGCTTAAGAATTCATCCTCTAACTCGGTTTAAATAGTATCCAACAACTTAACTTTTATTTTCATAATTTCCGGTCTAACGGGTGGAGTTTTGTGCCTATTAAACATGTAACATTCTAGGTAAAAGTCTTGTAGTCATCTCGAATCTCCTAATTTTGATGTTCTGTGGCCTTAAAATCTTTCTGCCTTCTACTACAATAATCTTGTGCTTCTGGCTACTGTTCTCTCTAACAGAACAGATTTTTTCAACGCTTTTTGTTGATATCTTACTACACTTCTCAACCGAGAACTGTTAATATCTCTTCTCATCCAAATAACTACTGAGGGTCCTCTATTTAGGGGATTACAATGTACACAATACACTGATGTGTTGGGATCCTCTCAGATACTGAATTTAGGTGGGGAGAAGGCACGAATCAATTCAGCATTCTCACGAATCTGGAGCAACCTAATTAAAGACGCAACACACAATTTCCGGATCGTTCCCAACCAATTCCTTGAACACACTTGACCTATGTTTCACCACTAGTCCTTCACTTTATAATTACAGCAACTAGGCTCCTATTACTAAGTTTGGTCACAACAGCCTTATATCTGTTAATCTTAAATATTTCTCGACACCAGCTTCAATCCCTGCCCTACGCCTTATTTCTGGAACTATATTTCCACTCCGAATGGGGGGCCTCTTCAGCTCCATCTACGCTAACAATAATTGGGATGACTGCTTTTCCTCTGGTGACACTTCGGCTCTGCCGACAAGTGGGAGCTGTAATCGGTTGAATGGGATGAGCAGGTTTCTTCCTTCTCGATAAATCTTTCTCTCCTCATAAAATCCATGGTTCGATCGTAAACTGTTCTCTGGCCATTCAGGCTAGAGACAGTGCGTATCGGAGGTGGGAAAAATTTCTCATTATCCTATCACCTACGAAGATTTATTCTGTTAGAAATCGTTGCCAGGGATACTCTTCAACGACGATACTCGATTCATTTAATGTAAGTGCGCTGACCACCTTTGTTATCCTAATGACATACAAAATTTTATAATTTTTTGCCAAAAATATCTCCAACAACGTCTGTAAAGCTTTCTTTCCTCCTCTTATTCGATCTGATGTTTCTGTTGCTAATTCTCCAACTGAAAAGGCATCTTCTTCGGCTCCTATTTTCCTCTAACTCAACCCTGGACGATTCTGGCATTCTTCCTCCCCTTCTCTTCCTCAGGTGTCGCTTGCCTTTGGCTGAGATTACATTTGAATCGGGTGCAGATGGGCTCCTGAAATCTATTGAACGTTAGGAAGGTGGGTGGCCCCGGATGGCATTCCTCCTCCGAGTTTTGAAGGAGTGTGCTTCAGTGCTAGCCCCTCCTCTCGTTCATCTATATTCTCTATGCCTCAATACTAAGCACTTTCCCTCAGTGTTGGAAAGGCGCACACGTCCAACCTATTCCGAAAAAAGGATGCTGCTCCTCTGACCCTTCTAACTATCGCCCTATAGCTTCTAACCTGTATTTCTAAGATCTTGAAACCACCATATTATTCTAATTTCATTCAGACCATCTGGAATCTCATTCTCTCTTTCCGATCGCCAGTACGGCTTTCGCACTCGAGGTCTACTGTGATATACTTTCTATCTAACAGATTTAATTGGTTTTCCACCCTTAGAATTAACGGGGAGACTTGCGTGGTGGAGCTTGACAATCCAAGGAATTTGACCGGGTATGGCAAGCCCGGGGTCCATGCTCTCCAGCTTCAGCTCCTTGGTTTTCTTCCTTCTCATTTGCTTACTTATGTTAGCTTTTCTTTCAAATCGGCTCAATATCGGCTTGCTGGTTGATGGGGCGACTTCTTCCTTTTTTGTCAATAGTGGTGTTCCTCAGGGTCTGTCTTATCTCCTTACTTTAATTCTTGCTTTTCTTAACGATCTTCTCGTCTGCCACCATCTAACTCTATCCTCATATGTCCGATGACAATCGAGACCCTTCATTCTTCAACTGCATTCATTCTTGCTCCTTCTTTTTCTTCTAGAATTGCCTCTCGTCTTAATCGTTTCCGATTCTATTCTCGCTGAACTGGATAGCATTTCCGGGTGGGGTCGTCTCAACCTTGTGAATTTAATTCTTTTAAAAACTCAACTTCTACAAATCTCCCGCTCTAAGACACCTTCCTAACTTTCCTATCTCTTTTCGACGGTTCTCCTCGTCTCTCCTGTGACAATATAAACATCCTTCGCCTTAACAGAAACAAAAAAATGTCTTGGAAACCTCCACATATCACAATGATGCTAGGGTGGCTCAAAGAACAACTGGGAAGTTCTGTTTGACTGCGAGACTTTTTTTTCCCTTCACAGTTACTCGCAGTTATACAAGGGTCTCATACGCCCTTGTATGGAGTACTGCTCTCTATATCTGGGGGGGCCTCAGGTTTCACCCGCCTTTTGGATAGGGACGAATCAAAGGCAAAAAGACTTTTAAACTGTCCTGTACTTTCCAGTTTCCTTGACCCTCTATCTTTGCGGGCGCGATGTTGGTGCTTTTATCTCTTTTCTATAGGTACCGTAGCGGCAAGTGCTCCAGGGAACTTTCCACTCGCGTGCCACAACCCTTTAAGATGCCCTCGTAGCACAAAGGGTGCTGTGTCGGCACACGAGTTTTGTGTTGATATTAGCACTCAGACTATTCGCTGCGTGCTCCTTCTTTCCTGCCACCTCTGTTCTTTGGAAAATTCTCTTCCATATTCTGTTTCCTACTGCAATTTAATCCTCGCCTCAATTTAAAAGCCCGCGGTCTGAGCTTCCTCTGGTAATTTGCGTTATTTGCATTTTTGTTGTGTTTACGCCCCTCCTTGAATAGGGCTTTGCCCGTGAGCGGTGGTGATAAATGTATATTATATAAAAAAAAAATTTATATTATATATAATATATATATATATATATATATATATATATTATATATATATATATATATATATATATATATATATATATATATATCTATATATATATATATATATATATATCGCCACAAAATTTTTCCTTCAGTTTCCCGGAAAACGGGGAGTTTATGGTATAGGCTTTCCTTGTAAAATTTTATAGACAACGCAGTGAAGATGGTCGAGATTATTATTTATTTCAAGGTTAAAAATATTCACTCGGTGATAAGAATGCCCAAAGGAAAATCACAATTTAACACAGAGAATTATAGCAAACCGGCGAGACTCATCTGTTAAGAATAATGCCTATAGTTCCAGCGGTCGCCCTGGGCGAAGGGGAAGGAGAGATGTGGGGGTCGAGAGAGAAGGAGGGATGGTGTCCTTCGGATGATAACAGGAAAGAAAAACTTCCAGAAAATCTTTTCATAATATTTAGGGGTAATTTCTCTTATTAAAACAGAGATGTTTAAAAGGAAACGTAGAAATCCGAGGAAAAAACTAAAAATGGTACATTTTAAATTCCTTGTTAAAGAAATAAGGGATCCACGAATATTTTATTTTAATTTAATCACGAAACTGCGCGTTGGGCAACTTTGGATTAAATATAATGGCCGTAAAAAAAGGGGGAAGCAAATTAAACATGGGGGGGGGGGTTATTTTATCAGCGTGTTCCCGAGAGAGGGGGGGTTTAGGAACATCGGACGAGGTGTATGGGGGGGGTGGGGAGATTGGAGTAGGGACAAAAGGAATAAAAATATTAAAGTGATGTAAGAACAGATATTCGAAAATATTAAATCAAGATTTGAGGGGAAAAAAAATGAAGAAATAAAAATACTTCTTTATTTCTATAACAGATCCTCTGTTATAGAATCCTGGGCAAGGTCGCCACTTTCTCCACAGAAATTTTTTCCTTCGTTTCCGAAAACGGGGAGTTAATGGATATAGGCCTTGTAATATTTTATAGGACAAACGCAGTGAGAGACTGGTCGAGATTAATTCAATTTATTTCACAAAGGTTAAAAATATTCACCTCGGTGAATAAGAATGCTAAGAAAATCACAATTTAACACTGAGAGAAATTATACAACCGGCGAGGCTCATCTGTTAAGAATAAATGCTATATTCCAGCGTGTATCAGCCGTTCGATGGGCGAGGGGGAGGAGAGAGTGGGGTCGAGAGAGAAGGAGGGATGGTGTCCTTCGGATGATAATGGGAAAGAAAAACTTCCAGAAAATCTTTCATAATATTTAGGGGTAATTTCTCTTATAAAAATAGAGGTGTTTAAAAAGAGAAAAAGAGAAATCCAAGGAAAAAAATAAAAATGGTACATTTTAAATTCGTTGTCAAGAAATAAGGGATCAAGAATATTTTATTTTATTTATCAGGAAACTGCGCATTGGCAGACTATTTGATTAATTTATCTTGCCGTAAAAATAAAGGGGGAAGACACATTAAACATGGGGGTATTTTAATACGCGTGTTTCCCGAGGAGAGGGGGGGTTTTTAGGGAACATCGGACCGAGGTGTATGGGGGGGGGAGAGCTTGGGTAGGGCACAAAATGATGTTAAGAAACAGAGATATTCGAAAATATTAATCAAGATGTTTGAGAAAAAAAATAAAGAAAATTAAAAATATTCTTATTTATTTCTATAACAGTATCCTCTCTGTTATATATATATATATATATATATAATATATACTATATATATATATATATGTATATATATATATATACTATAATATATATATATATTACTATATATATATTATAGTATATATAATATATAATATATATATATAGTTAGGGATGGGCCGATAATCCGGCAACTACTCCGGTAATCCTGGCCTATCCGGTCCAAGTTTTTGACCTATCCGGTATACCGGCCGGAATAGAGGATAGAGCGGATACTGGATAATTACTTCGCCTAGTAGGTTTCTTCCTCGTTTGGGGGGGATATTTCAAATAATTTGAAAATTATATATAGATATAGTTTATATATATATATATACACAGTATATATATATATATATAGCTAAGTATATATATATTTATATTTATACTTATATACTTGTTTAAACCATTCGATGCTTGGGTACTATGCTATATTATATTGTATTCATCATTTTGTGTGAAGCTGTACAAAACAATTTTATCTGAAATTTGGTGGTGACACATTTCATAAATTATGGTAAAAATATGGTAATAAAAATATTATAATAATATATTTTAAAATATTAAAATAAATGGTAAAAAATATGATATTTATAATGAAATTAAGCTACCAAGACACATGTTAATGCAATTTTTACCACCACAATTTTATTCTCACATTTAAGTATTGTAATTACTAAGTAGTAATTACCACTGCTTATTTTAACGTGTTTAAGCATTGTGTTATTTACCACTATATATAATAAAGCAACATTGGCATAGGAATGAACCCTAATAAAAAAAAACATTGTTATTTGATCCAAGGATGAACAGCACCTACCATTCAATGACTTGAAAAAAAATCAGAAAAAACGTCAGGGCACAAAACTTGATAAAATGCAATGTTGGAAAAATAAATATACGTCTGCTATTAAGAACAAGTGGTGGTACGAATAAATGGTGCAATATTGATTAAATAACTTTATAAGAGAATCAAGAACGTAAATATATTTATATTGAGAATCGGTCGATTAATAGTACGACTCAAATATCATATTTATAATATTGATAAATTTTACATCAGAAATATAAGAAACCTGTTTAAAACATGATCCTTTGCAAAAAAAAAAAAAAAAAAAAAAAAAAAATTTTTGTGTTGCTGTCAGACGTACAAAGATGGCCAACGTGAAAAAATTTGTGGACTATAAATTTTGGCATTCCACTGAAACTCCACAATTTTTTTTGGTAGTCCTCTAATTGCGGAATGATATAGGCATTCCGCTAACTGCAATTCCACAACATTTTTCAAATTATCGCAATCGCAATTCCTCAATTTTATTTTGGTATTCTGCAATTGCGGACTTAAATTGCGAAACGCCCATATTTAATTTATTTAATTTATATATATATATATATATTATATATATATATATATATATATATATATATATATAATATATATATTTATATATTAATATAATATATATATATATATATATATATATATATATATATATATATATATATATATATATGTCAGCCTCCAGATTAGCTGTCCCCTGTATGTAAAAAAAACTATGATAGCTACGTAAAAACTGAATACATTTTTGAAATCAGAGCACATTGTAATGGAGGAAAATGAAGAAGAAATAAAATAAAGTGTGATAAAAAAAATAATAATAATAAATAGGTTTCATGTACGATAATTCTCTCGTTCCCCAGTCATGAGTCCCCAATATTTTCTTTTCAATGTTAATGCGAACACACACACACACACACACACACTCTATGATAGATAGATGTTCTAGAGACGAAATTAATTTTTTTTTTTGGTGACCTGACCTGACCTAACCTATATGCAATTTTAATTTTTTTAATTTTTAATTTTTATTTTTATTTTTTAATTTTTAATTTTTGCCATTATTTTTAAAGTTTCCCCTAAAGTATTGAAAAGATATAAAGAAAACGTTTATTTTTTATGGGTATCATGTTTAAATTAAGTTTGGAAACATACGATTATAACATTTTTTGGAGTTATTTATTAAAATTAATAATTATTAATTTTTTTTTTTGGTTCTTGCATTACAATGTACGCTGAATTCAAAAATGTATTCAGTTTTTATGTAGATATAGTGTTTTTTTTAGATACAGGGGGCACCTAATCTGGAGACTGGCCATATATATATATATATATATATATATATATATATATATATATATATATATTTATATATATAGTATATATATATATATATATAATATATATATATATAATATATATTATTATATATATTATATATATCAGGGTCCTCTTAACATTCATGCGCCCTATGGAAAAAAAAAAAAATTTCACCTAAGCATATATATATATTATAATATATATTATATATTATATATATATATATATATATATATTATATATATATATATATATATATATATATAATATATATATATATTATATATATATATATATATATATATATATATATATATATTATATATATATATATATTATATATATTATATTAATATATATATATATATATATATATAATATTTATATATATATATATATAATAGCGATATATATATATATATATATATATATATATATATATATATACATATATATATATATATATATTATATATATATTATAGTATATTAATATATATATATTATATATATATATATATATATATATATATATTATATATATAAGGGAAGGGCTACATAAGTCTGAATTTCGTTTTCACAGTGTTTAAGATTTGATTTTTTTTATTATTTGGCCCTTGAACTTTTAAATTTAGGTTTTTAATGTTAAATCAATTTTTATTTACTTTTTTTTTTTTATTCGTGAATTTGTAGGGGTGTAAAGTGCGTGAGTGTTTTTAACTTTCTAGATTTTTCATATTTTACATATATTACTGTAAACACGATTTGACTTTTTAAAACCATTTACGGTTTTAAATTAGGTTTCTAGTGTTTGTGAATAAATTTTAAACTGATTTCACGTTTCTCGTTTTGTTTTTTTGTCCTGTTGTTTGGTTTTGGTGGTTGCTGTATGTGAATGTAGATGGCAGATTGCACAGTGCGCGGGCTTACTATCGACTTTACTAACATCCGTGGCTTGCATCTTAATTCTGCATCCGTGGGAATACCTCTCTAACTCTAATCCTAACCTATTGCTCCTGTCTGAGACCCAGATGGCTAGAAATTCATCCTCTAACTCATTTAATGTATCCAACTATAACTTATTCATAATTTCCGTCTGAAGGGTGGAGTCATGTGCCTATGTAAACATAAACACTCCCTGTAAAACGTCTCGAGAATCTCGAATCTCGACTAACTTCAATGTTCTGTGGCTTCAATCTTTCTTCCTTCTACTATAAATATCTTGTGTTTCTGCTACTGTTCTCCCTAACAGAACAGATTTTCTAGCGCCTTTTTGAATATCTTACTACTTCTCAGGAGACTGTTATATCTTCTCATCAAAATACTGAGGTTCTCTATTTTGGGGGATTTCAATGTACACAACACTGAATGGTTGGGGTCCTCTCATCTGATTTAGGTGGGGAGGAGGCGAATCATTCAGCATTCTCAACGACCTGGAGCAACTAATTAAAGAACCCCACACACATTCCGGATCGTCCAACCATTTCTTGAACACACTTGACCTATGTTTCAACACACAAGTCCTTCTCTCTATAAATACAACACCTTCGCTCCTATTGGTAAATCTGACCACAACCTTATATCACTTAATTTTAATACTATCTCTCCAACAGCTCCATCCTGCCTGCCCTACGCGTTTTTTTTCTGGCACTTTTATCGGGCCGATTGGGGGGGCCCTGCGTCGCTTCTACGCTAACTATAATCGGAATGACTGCTTTGCCTCTGGTGACGCTCGGTTTCTGCCCGATAAGGTGGGAGGCTGTAATCGCCTGTTGAGGATGAGCAGGTTTCATTTTCCTTCTTCAACTAATCTTTCCTCTACTCATAATCCATGTTCGATCGTACTTGTTCTCTGGCCATTCAGGCTAGCGACAGTGCGTATCGGGAGTGGAAAAATCCTCGTTCTCCTATTACTCTCTTGTCAATCTTCATTCAGCTAGAAATCGTGGCAGGGAGATACTTTTCGACGAGCAAAGCGGGCTTTCATCAAACGAAAGGGCGCTAACTTCCTAGGTTCTCCTACTGAAAAATATTTTCTGGCCTCTTTGCCAAAAACATCTCTAGCAACTTCTGTTAATCTGCCTTTCCTCCTCTTAATTCGATCTGATGGTTCTGTGGCTAATTCTCCAACTGAAAAGGCCCATCTCTTCGGCCTCCTATTTTCCTCTAACTCACCTGAAGAATTCTGGGCAATTTCTGCCTCCTCCTCCTTCTCCTCTCAGGTGACTTACGCTTTGCCTGTGATTACATTTGAATCGAGCGCAAAGGCTCCTGAAAGTTATGAATGTTAGAAAGGCGGGTGTCCCGGATGGCGTTCCTCCCCGAATTTTGAGGGAATGCCTCCATGCTGACCCCGCCCCTCGTTCAGCTATATTCTCTATGTCTCCAAACTAACACTTTCCCTCAGTGTCGGAAGCACGCACATGTCCAACACATTCTTCAACTCATTTCCATTCTGCTCCCTCTTTTACTTCTAGAATTGGCTCTCGTCTTAATCTTTTCGCGATTCCTATTCTCGCTGATCTGGAAGGATTTCCTGGTGGGGTCCGCCTCAACCTTGTGAAAATTTAATTCTTTAAAAACTCAATTTCTACAAATCTCCCTCTCTAAAAACACTTCCACCTTTGCCCCATCTCTTTCGACGGTTCTCTTGTCTCTCCTGTTGACAATATAAACATCCTTGGCCTTAACATAAACAAAAAAATGTTTTGGAAACCTCACATCACAACGGTTTGCTAGGGCGGCCTCAAAGAAAACTGGAAGTTCTGTTTAGAACTGCAAGACTTTTTTTTCCTCTTCTCAGTTACTTTACTCCAGCTATACAAGGGCCTCATCCGCCCTTGTATGGAGTAATGCTCTCATATCTGGTGGGGGGGGCTCTGGTCCACCCGGCTTTTGGCAGAGTGGTCAATAAGCAAAAGACTATAAACTGTTCCGGACTTTCCACTTCTCTTGACCCTATCTTTTGCGGGGCGATGTTGGTACTTTATCTCTTTTCTATAAGGTACCGCAGCGGCAGGTGCTCGAGGGGACTTATCACTCGCGTACCAC
>JABUQX010001357.1:0-21260 GCA_015478945.1 Trachelipus rathkii
GTACTAGTTTTTCAAAATTTGTCATGCTATTATTACTTATTTATTGTTATTATTAAGGTTATTACTTGGGAAACTGAAAGAACTATATGAAAAGTACAAGGAAAACTGTATTGATCTTATTGGATTTTCAACATTTGCTAAATTAAGGCCCAAATGGTGTGTTATGGCTGGTGCAAAGGGGACCCATAATGTATGTGTATGCATACACCGCCAAAGCCCAAAATTAATGGTGTTTGACCGATTTTCCCCCATTTAACATTAACTTATAAAGATCTAATATAAGAAAACACATCTGTCATGATGATGATGCAGGTTGCATGCTCAGATATTGTAGAATGAAGTAGAAGAAAAGAAATTAGTCAGAGAAGCTTAAAAACGATTGAAAATATGAACACAAGAGATTCAGTCACATATTCACAATGGTAACGTACAATCCAGATCAAATTTAATTACAACAGTCACAAAATAAGAATATTTCATAGAATTACTTGACCAAGTGAACAGTTTATGAATTAACAGAGGCATCATTTTTCGCTATAAACTGCTACGAATCATATTGAATCTGATCTTAAAGAGATCATTAGAAAAGATTGGCAGAAGCGACTTACCTGATAGAGAGGTTATAATAGTTAGGTGATCGTTTTCAGAAAAACTATCACCTTTATTGTACATTAGATGCCGAGTCAGGGCTTTCACTGGGTCCACATGATCAGTGTTAGCGAATACATTGCCTTTTGTTGTATATTATAAAGAAGAGATGGCTGTTTGATCAACATGACGACAGTTTTGTTGCAGTTAGTGATTACTTAATAACAGTTTCCACCATCATGGTATATGCTCTTCAAGTTATGTTGATTAAAAACTTAAAGAACAATATCTGCATTCATTAAGAAAATCTACATTATGTTTAAGTGATGGCTGTGGCTGCAGCAGTACAGAAAGACAAACTATACAATTCTTAATCGAATTCTTGCCGAATCATTTTGCGGAGCCTTTAATATATTATGTGAGTGGAATTTCTTTGGAACCGGAATCATGGGAAAAATGTTTGTGATTCAATACTTGGCAGTTCATACAATACGAGAAATGTAGCGCCAGCATAATGTAGCTTGTGAAAAGACTGCATATAATAACTGACGTATGTCACATCAAGCAAGACTTGGTAGCAAATTATACACTAGCGAATAACATACATAGACATCACTAAGCCAGAAGTATTTAGAGCTGAAGAAAAACTGAAGAAGAGGTTTGAAAAATGTGTAACATTGAAACGGAACACCAAGGGTTTCATAAAATTTCAATTCCCCATTCTACATGAAAAGTGTAAAATTTTTGCAATATTCATAGATTACAAAATCCTTACAGGAAAGACAGCTGAAATAGGTCTGAGAGTAAACATACATGAAAGTCGATGAATACTTCTCACTTTAACAGGAGGCGCGCAAGATGATAATAAGTCACTAATGTTTCATTGCAACTTGTGAAGGCATATATTCCATTGGAGATTATTGAAAGTTACTCTCGAGGATTTGATGCAATTTTTATATTAGTTTTGTCTGTGATTTTAAGAACAAGGTATGTATATATTCCCAAATGTTGATGACAAACGTGTGGGATTGAAAGGAAAAATACTTCTTCAAAAACTTTGCGGCGACCAAAGTAACACCAGCAGATAACATACTGTATCAAAGCTTTGCTATGGATGAACTGCAAAAGTCTAAAGAACTTTTGCAAAAAAGTAACTAAAGTGAAATCACTAACTATATATACTATATAACTAACTATATAAATTATCATGATTTTTCTGTTATATAGTATTCCTTTTGACTAATTAAAATATTAAGCTCGAGTTTATACTATTAAATTTAATCCAAGAAACCAGGAGTATATATATATTATAGGTATATTATATATATGTATATATATATATATATATATTACTGTATATACGATATATATATATATATATATATATATATAATTTATATATATATTATATATATATATATATATATATATAGATATATCAATTTAAAGTTGTCACTGAAGGTTAATGTCAATCGCGAAGATTATAAATTATTTCAAAAAATTTATTTTTACATAGAAACCCTTTTTTTTAAGGCTAAAAAACTTTGATAAGATCCAATCAAATAAGCGCAGATGAATTTTTATGTTTTATATGTTAAAAAAAATTCTCAGTTTATAAGTAGGATATACTGGGTTTTTAAAAATTGATCACAAAAGGGGGGTGGGGGGGATTTTTTTTTTTTACACCTTATAATTTTTTTTAAAAATTGTTGTACAGATTTTTTTTATTCATTCCTTTTTTATGATCTATTAATTCCCTTTAAAATGCCATTTTGAATTTTGATTCTGCATTAACGTAGAACCAAAGGTTACCAGTCTTTGAAAGACGTGAGTATCTCGCGGAACCCCCCAAAATCTGGGCTGGGGCTGTTTTGCAGCCCACTACTCAAATTGGAACTAGTAAATATTCTTAGGGGAGTGAGTTTCTGTGCCATGAAAATGAGTTTGTCATAAGCCAATTGTCATTAAATCGGAGGGGAGTCGGTGCAACTGTCTGGCAAAAATTTTTGCATATTTGTCAGAGAAAGGTGCACCATCATAATACTATTATATACTATATATTATATATATATATATATATATCATATTATATATATTAGTAATTATATAATATGATAATATATATATTATACTATATATATATATCTATATATACTAGTGGATATATATATATATTTGAATCTATTTATTTTCTGAAAAACTTTTCTAAAGTTCAAAAAAATTTTGAAGTTCAGAAAGAGTTAAGTTTTTTTTTTAAACAAATTTTCGAAGTGGTCCAGCTTTCCGAAATATTGTTTATAGCTTGCCACTAACATATTTTCTTAAAAAACTTAACTTAATTTAACTTTCTGAACTTCGATTTTTTTGCCAATTAAGATAACAGGGTTTGGGGTGGGGTGGGGGTGGGTGCCTTGGACCACTTTAGGTATAACTTCGTCTCCGCACTTTCCCTATCATGCACTTTTTTGCGAAAATTTTTTTTTGCTTATCCAATCATAAAATTAATTAAAAATAAAGCACATAAAAAAATAATAATGTAATTCTAATAATAAAGAGTTTTAACTTACAAGTTTTAATAAACGCTCATTCAGCCTGAACCTGGAGGGTGAATCAGAGCCACCATTCGAGGGGTGAATCGGATACCCATTCTGTTAAATTCGCTCTTTTACGTATAATTAATTCAATTTAAATTTTATTTTTACTGTCATATAATAAACTATTTATCATATTAAAATCGTAATAAGTAATAAAAATGTCCAAATAATGAATAAATAAAATAACGAATAAAATAAGGTGGTCCGATTCAACCCCTCTCCGCTCAGGAATTTTTTGACAACTTTTTTGAAGTTCGTTTTATTTATATAAATTTCATTTTTTATTTTAATTTTCACTTAATATTAAGTAACTTATTATATTTAATTATTACTGAAGTAATAAAAATGTCAATAAAATACCGTAAAAATACGAAAACCAATGGTGGTCCGCTTTTCACCCCATCATCATCTTTTACAGGCGGGTGAATCGACACGCACTTTATGTCAACCAGTGACTTAACCAATAATTCTGATTTTAACAAAAAATTACTTTGCCAGTTTAAAGCTTAACGATACTCGTGTGTATGCACACTGAAAAAATAATTGATAAGAATACATCCACAATTTTTTCGATTTTAAACAAACGTTAAAAAAACTCATTTTTCAAAAGTGAAATTCTAATTAAGGACATTTTATACCGCTATTTTTATGAGACTAATTTTTAAAAGAATATAAAAACTTCTAGAATAAATGATCTAAATAAAACTTGTAGTACTACAGCGTAGCTATTAAATGAGCGAAAAAATTTTTTTTTTTAATATTTTTTATTTTATTTAGAGTGGACCGAATCACCCCTCCTAAAGAGGCGGGCAAGGCGACCCCGCCCCACGCTATATTTTATTGAAATTATTTTAAAATATACAAAAATCTGTAAAAATATTCCTTAGCGTAGCAATAGATTTTGCTGATAACATTTGTAGAAATTGTTAGAAATATTTATAACGTTTTAATATACTAGTATCTTACATGCATTGAGAATAAACCATAGCTCTATAATTACCCTATTTCCCATAGGAAATATGGAAATTATAGTCTGTAGAGGCACAAGAGACCCAGCACTTAACTAGGAAGAACCCCAAATTGGTAATTATTTCCAATAACTGCCTCTAAACAGATTTTTATAAAAATCACAGCATAGACTCTAAAAAAATAGTAATGAGATATACCAAAAAAATTATTCTTGTTCGCTCTCTTTAGTGAAGGAAGTAAGTTTCAGCATCTGCTAAAGGTTGTTAAAAATCACATAACTTGTTTCAATATTTGACTCGATCTCAAGGTGTTAGGTCTCTATTCATGGCCCTCTAGAGTCAGGTTATGATAAGTTTGTTTATGGTATACACAGAGAAATCTATGTAGAAATTAAATAATCTTATCATAACCTGAACTGGTATGGCCCTAAAAACGAGCACGATAGCCCACTAATTTTATATTATAGTAGAAAGTCTATGGGAAATTAAACCTTTCAGAGGCTGTATACTTTTTTCCTGAAATGACACCTGGCCGTATTTTCGTTGTCTCAATCTATTCGCTTCATTTATTAATTTTTAGAAATTTATCCTGTGATTTTTCAAAAAAAAAAAAATTCTCGTTTTTTTTTAATAACAAATCCTATTAGGGTTTTTAACAACTGAATGTGGTTATATCTTCCTTAAATGAGACACCCGACAAATAAATTTTTTTTTATTCTTCACTACTATTTTTTAGAAGTCTATGCTGTGATTTTTAATAAAATCAGTGTTACAGGCAGTTATTGGAAATAATTACCTGCCAAATTTATTAATTTCATCCAGGAATACCCTAAGTTTATCAAGTGAAGGGATAGAGAATTGAATTGCAGCACCTATCCCAAGAATATGGTAAGTGCTCTCTATAATCAACTTCCCAAGAGGTGATTCATTTAATAGCCCAGTTGCTCTAGTGGGTTAAGTAAATATACATTGATTATCCCTACTTTACACAACTATTATAGCCTTAGTGGAGCTAAACACCAGAGACTGGGCGTCTAAGCTCCAATCTTCATCCCTTTAGATGCAGGTTGAGTCAAAACTTTATCCTGGACACCCGTAACACTGCAACTCCTCTTAACTACCTGAAACGGTGGTGGGCCTGGCTGGCATCCTCACATCAAGATGTCTCCTCCACCAGCTCCTTATCCGAGAAGACTGCGTTCGTTGCCATCAGCTTAATAGCGGAAGGCCTAGGCTTTGAAGCCCAGTTTAAGAATGAGTTTCAATGGGGGTAGCGAACTTAATAGATAGGAAAAAACAATATATGAATATAAAGGAATATAAAACAATAAATTGAGTTTTTTCCCCCAAAGTTGTAAGGAGTTGAAGAATTACTTTAGTATAGCTACACTATATAAAAACGGCCATTAACGCAGACTATAAGTTGTAAAGATTCACAAAGCTTTTTCACTAAAGGGTATCCAGCTATAAAACATAGAAAACTACATAATAGCCGTACCAACAATGATCGAAATGCAAAAAGCAAAACTTGCTCATAGTGTATGTATCAGCTATAATGTGTTTCTCGATAGCTCGAAACGCATTGTCGACCGTCATTCTCATCCCTACACGAAACGAAAAAAAAAAGCCAAAAAAAATAAATATTTTTCTACAGTTTTTTTTTCATAATTTTTATTGAAACTTTATATAAAATTTAAATATAACGCTAATACGTAAATAAAACTTCAAAGATTTTGATACCAATTTTTGTAAATTAACAGAGTTTATAGCTTTAATGCAATAGTTACGTAAAGTTTATTCACTTCAGCAAAACTATTAACAAAAACGGTAAAGAATTTTTTTATACCATTTCTGTAAATTAAAATTTTATAGTTTTAATACAATAATTACGTAAAGTTTATTCACCTCTGCAAAACTATTACCCTTATTTCAAAGTTGTTGGTCATATTTCAAATATTGGAAATTGGAAATTGTGGCCATTGAGTGAGGGTGTGTTTATTTTTGCTCTCACATTTCACAAACTATAATTTGTGTATTTGAAAGTAAATTTAGTAAACATAATTAGTGTTGTGTTAATCTAACTGCACTAGCTGTTGTGTTCTAACTACGGTCATTACGTAATTGTTTATAGTTAATTTCGTGATAAATTTAAAATTGATACCTAACCCTAGCTAACATATGTAATAGAGATTTACTGTTTTGCTGTGTGGGGTTTATTTGGATTCTTAAATAGATTTTATGTATTTAATTACAGTCTTTAATAATTGTTGATTTTAATTTAGTGATAATTTAACTAAATTAAGTTTTCCCAGTCATAGACCGAACAGTTAGCTACCGTTATAGATTTTTATATATCCCCGCATAGACTGAGGTAAATTTAGGCTTGTCTTAAATTTTAACCCTGTCTTAAAAGATTATTTGATTTCTTTTAGGTCTTTATTGATATTTAAGACTGTTTGTTAAAATAATTGTAGGTAGAGGTTGTAAGCTATAATAATAAAGTATGTATGCCTCTGTTGATAACTGTGGGATCTGTGACACGGTGAATATGTGAGTACCTGCCCTGTTGTGTTTTGGAATGGCAGATAATGTGTGTTTAAGGAAATGAGATTGCAAGACCGAATGAAAATATGAGATGGATTGAAAGAAGAAGTATTTGAATAGTTGAGAAAGGAGGGAATTGTTAACTGGAAAAAAAGTTAGATCAGGGCTGTCAAGGCGAGGAGTGGAGCGGATATAAGGGTAGATTAGGATAGGTGATTCAGACCTAAGGCAGGAAAGATGGAGGGAAAATATTAAAAACTATTATATACTTTCACATATACTTCTTATCTTTTGCTTATTTTATGTACTTTAGTTAGGAATAGTATTTTATTTTAGGCATTTAAAAACTATTAGGTATATAAAGTATCTTTTATTTAGTTTTTTAGCCGGAATTTTATATTTTGTCTATCATGTGGTAGTTCTAATTTTTCAACTAAATTTTCACTAAATAAATACACCTTGTCCCTTGCGACAGATTGTGAATCACTCTATTTAAAAGGCGGGTACGATTTAGTCGTGTTTGGTGTATTATGTAGATCAGATAAGTTAATAAAATAATCAAAAATGTAAAAAGGTAGATGAGAGCTAAATTTCTTACTTCTTTTACAAATATTTTACTGATCAACCTAGTCTCTATTCCTTTACCTTCTCATACCAACTCAAATTAACCCCTACTAATGATTTAATGAAGATAGAAACTAAAAAACAAAGGCAGAGTTATACTATGGACTGATCTAAATTTATGTTCACAGAGCAAATAAAATTTTTGATAAACAACAAATTCAGGTAAGGCTTTAATTAGATTCACAATTGTGAACTTATAGTTCGACCTTTCTTTAGAAACCTTATATCTTTCAAGATTTTTTTTTGTATATTTATCTGCTTTGGGATTTAAATTTTCGTCATTGTGTAATTCTATTAATTGGCTCTTAACGACGATTTGTTCAAGTACCGCCCCCCCCCCCCCCCCCCCCCCCCCCCCCCCCCCCCTCTTGATAGCTCGTGCTAGCAATATTGCAAATTATAATATCAACCTAGCTCCGAAGCTTATAGCAGTTTCGATAATTTGTGTATTATTTAGGTCAATATCATTTAAAAATAAGGTTTATTTTAATATGGAAAATATACGGTAGAGCCACGTGGCCTATCCAGACTAGCCTATTGGTGTTTTTGTCCTAAGTTTAGTTAGTCTTAGTGTAATTTGTTAAAGAATATTGTTTATTCTATGAAAAATTATATTTTAAATATGTGTTTTGGCTACTATGCCATAGAGAATCTGGCAACATGGCCATATTTTTACTAATGTATCATAGTCTTGTTTATTTTACTGTTTTTCAGTAACACGCGTGAATCTCGAGTTTAAGCACGCAATATGTTATCATAGGGTTAGTTTTAGTAAATATATTCCATTTATTCAATGTGTTTCATTATTCATATGTAGGTTGTTACCAGTAGATACGATCTACTTTAACATGGTAGCTGAGAGTAGTTCGTAACAAGCCTAATTTGAATGTGAAACAGAAAATGGAAAGTAGGCCTAGGTCAGCCCTATAAAAATTACGGAATAGGCCTGATAACCCTATAAAGAATTAAAAATAGGCCCCTAGAATAAACTCTAAAATAGAAAATTAGATTAGAGCCTGATTATATAATGTTAATATGATTTGTCTATGCAGATAAATTGATCACTTACAAGGTAAGGCAAACAGGGAAAGATTGAAGCATCTTATGCAAATAAAGGCTAAGTGTATCCAGATGCAATAGATAGCAATCACTGGTTAAAATTAAGAAAAGCACGAAAAAGGTATACCAGATGCAATAGAAGCAATCAATGGTAAATTAGAAAAGCCACAAGAACCCAGTACCACAGCAACAGTTGAAGAGAAAAATGCATACAAAAAGAAATTAGACAAATTCAACAAAACTCAATCAGATGTAATGTTTTTGTTGGTTTCAACCTCAAGCCAAAGTATTAGAAGTCAAATAAGGAATCTTTTGAAGCCAGATGAAGTGTGGAAGGAACTTCACAATCTTTTTGCAGGAGTTGAAGAAAACAAATTCTTACAAATGGAATGAGAAATTAGACATGGCTGGAAATTTATCTTCAATAAGACAGCTCTGGGGTAATCTTCAGGAAGAAATTGTCAAAATTCAAGAGAAGAATGAAGGTACATTGCCAGAGATATTTCTCATATGTAAGATTTTTGAAATTTTGCCAAAGGATTATTCAAATTTCCAAACTACATGGCTCATGATTCATAGTAATAGAAAAGAAAGAAGTATAGATAATTTGGTAACTTGGCTTTGCACAGAAGCAAATAAGTTGGCATCAAAGGTTAAGTCAAGAAAATAAGAGCTAATAATAAAAGGAATAGAGAAATATATACCTAAAGATAAAATGAATGAAATTTCGTTGTAATTATTGGCCAAATTTAAAGGTCACTGATCAAAACTTGTAGAAAATGGATTGCAAGATGGTAGAGCCAGAAAGAAAAATAAAAAGCCAGAAGATTAAATGCATTCTTATTGTAATGTAGTACCAGTAGAAACGATCTACAGAAGTTAATGCTTTTATGTTAGCAATAGATGAACAAGTTTTTATTTCCGAAGAAAATGATAGAGAAAATTGGTATTTTGATAATGGCGCTACAAAACATATAACAAATGTGAAAAGTTATTTTAAAACTTTTAATGAATTTGAGCATTCAGTCAAGGTAAAATCAGCAAATGTGTTAGGATATGGAACAATTGAAGTAGAATCAGTTGTAGATGGAAAAATATCTCAATTATTTTTGAATGATGTTTGGTATGTTCCTGATATTAAGAAAAATTTATTTTCAGTATTGGCAGCTCATGATAAGCATCCAAATAGTGAATTTATATCTGAACCAAGTGTATGTAGTTTTATGGTAGACAAAAAAGCCTATTTTAATGGCTATCGTAAACTAAAGGAAGGGCTATTCAAAGTTGCAATGAAAGCTAAAATCTCCCATATACCAGAAATAAATGCACTTGAAGAAAAGGATCTATTACAGTTATATCATGAAAGAATGGGACATCAGGATAGAAGACACATAAGAAATCTGATCAAAAGAGAACTAAATATTGAAACTCACCTTGATAACAGAAATTGTACAGGATGTATAAATGGAAAAATGCATCGTCAGAATTTTGGAAAAAGACCAAATAGTACTAAGCAAGGAGAATTGCTATTTGCAGATGTTTGTGGACCATTTCAAGTATTATCAAACTCAGGTTATAAATATTTTGTATGTTTCAAAGATGATTTCTCAAAAATGAGATTTGTATATTTTATTAAAGAAAAATCAGAAGTTGTAGAAAAATTGGAGCAAGTACTTGAAGAAGCAAAAGTACAAGGACATCCAATCAGAGAATTTTTAAGTGATAATGGCTTAGAATTTAATAATAAGTTAGTTAAAAAGCTTTTAAATAAATATGGTGTAAGACAAAGGTTAACGGCTCCATATACTCCACAACAAAATAGAGTGGAAAAAGAAAATAGAACGCTAGTTGAAGCGGCTAGATCACTCATGTATTCGAAAGTAAAATTTCCACAGAAGTGTTGGGCAGAATTAATTAACACAGCAGCATATATAATAAATAGAACTGGAAAATCCACAGTTGATGGGAAAACGCCTTTTGAAATCTGGTATGATAGAAAGCCCAGAATCAAGCATCTACGTGTAATCGGAACAGCATGCAGTGGGTGGATTCCAGATCAGAAAAGAAGAAAGTTAGACCCAAAAGCAAAATCAGGTGTGTTAATTGGTTATGATGGAGATGAAAGCTACAGTTGGTCATTTAGAAACAATCATGAAGTTATGTGGTATTGAAAATGAAGATAATGAACTACATATGAAAATTAAAGGCCTTGAGAATTATGTTTCAGAATTTAAACAAGTAAATTTTACTGATACCAAAAAAAATTGTTTAAAAATTGCAAGAGGATTTGTGGAAGAAGTAGTAAACGAAATGAAACAAAGATTCAGAAATAGAAGAACAAGATAGAATAGTAAGCACAAAACAATTAAGAGACAGATCAGTAATTAAAAAGCCATCAAGGTTTGATGACTACAGTACTTATCTATTATTAGAAGATATGGAAGAACCTGAAAATTATAAAGAAGCTATGCAGAGTAAGCATAAGAAAAAATGGGTTAATTCAATGAAAAATGAAATGAAATCATTGAAAGAAAATCAAACCTGGGAACTAGTTGAATTACCACCAGGAAGAAAACCAATTGAAAACAAATGGATTTATAAAATTAAAATGAATCCAGATGGTACAGTTGACAAATATAAAGCAAGATTAGTTGCAAAAGGGTATAGTCAGCATAAAGGAATTGACTATGAGCAAACATTCAGTCCAGTAGCAAATAAAAGTACTGTAAGGACTTTAATAAGTGTAGCAACTAAAGAAAATATGTCCTTAATACAATTTGATGTTTCAACAGCATTTCTTTATGGAAATTTATCAGAAGAAATATATATGAAACAACCCAAAGGTTTTGAAGATGGGACAGACAAAGTATGCAAATTAAAACGTAGTTTGTATGGGCTTAAGCAAGCACCAAGATGCTGGAATGAAAGACTTGGAAACTTTCTTTCAAAACTTAATTTTGGTAAAAGTACAGCTGATCCTTGTCTTTACATAAGAAATCAGAATGGACATAAAATCATACTTGCATTATATGTTGATGATGGACTAGTTGCATCAACAAGTCAAGCAGAATTGCAGAAATTTTTAGAAGAATTAAAAAAGGAATTCAAAATAACATATAAACCTGCAACATATTTTTTAGGAATTGAAATTGAATCAAGAAATGATGGTTCAGATTAGAAAATTAGTCAGTCATTCGTTATTCTAAAGAATACTAACAGGAAATTTTGGTATGGAAAAATTGCAATGCAGTGTCAACACCCATTTTAAAGGATAATAATGTTACACATGACATTGAAGCCAGGGAGAGTTTCCCTTACAGATCAGCAATAGGAGCTCTTCTATATCTTGCAACAGCAACAAGACCAGATATTGCATTTGCTGTTAATTATCTTGCCAGAAGTGTAGAAAATCCATCAATAGAAGATGTTACAAAAGTTAAAAGAGTGTTCAGATACTTGAAGGGTACACAAGAGAAGGGTATTATTTATAAATGTGATTCTGAACAAGATCATCTGGAAGGGTACAGTGATGCAGATCATGCTGGGGACTTAAGAACAGGGCATTCAACAACTGGAATTGTTTGTTTATATGCTGGAGGAGCAATTTCATGGAGTAGTCAAAAGCAAAGTTCAGTTGCTATTTCAACAACAGAAGCTGAAATTATGGCAGCAAGTGAAGCAACAAAAGAAATTGTGTGGCTTCATCAACTTTTGGAAGAAATTACAGAAGTCTTCAAGAAACCTACTCTTTGGATTGACAATGAAGCAGCTATTAAACTCAGTAAGAATCCAGAATTTCACAAAAGGACCAAGCATATAAAAGTACGCCATTTCTTCATTAGAGAAAAAGTTCAAAATGATGAAATAGAAGTACTCAAGATTAGCAGTGAGAATCAACTTGCAGATGGACTCACAAAGCCCTTAACACTACCAAGGTTAAATGAGCTGACGGAAAATATTTGGAATGACTAACCAAACGTTTGCAGAATAAAAATAAGGGAGAGTGTTAATAGAATATTGTTTACTTCTGAATGAGAAAATTATATTTTAACCTATGTGTTTGGCTACTATGCAGTAGAGAATTCTGGCAACATGGCCATATTTACTAATGTATCATAGTCTTGTTTATTTACTGTTTTTAGTAACAGCGTGAATCTCGATGTTTAAGCACGCATATGTATCATAGGGTTAGTTTTTAGTAAAATATCCATTTATTCAATGTGTTTCATTATTCATATGTAGGTTGTTACCAGTAGATACGATCTACTTTAACATAATTAATTCAAAATTTGTATGAGAGTTTAGGTAAGCAATGCATCATTGCCAACCCTTCCATTACAGTGATTTCCTAAAAAATTCAAGCTCAAACTTAGGCCTAGGTCATTTTCAACCTCAAAATTTGTTTTTTTTTGTGTGTGTGTGGTCTTCTAAACCCTTTCAACTTTCAAATCAAATAATTTGTCCTGGTGGTAAGCAATGTCAACATCATTTTTTTTCCTCAAAAATAGCAATTTCAAAGTTAGGCATTATAGGCCTAGATCACTTTCAACTTCACAAAATTGGTCCCTTTTTTTTTATCTAATAGACCTCTTTACAATTCAAATCTAGACTTTAGCCTTGCCCTAGGCAATGTTTCTCTATTTCCAATCTTTCTTCAAAAGGTTCCATTTATCCTTTTGTCTATTCTAGCAAATTCCACACGCAAATAATGTCTGACCAGAAAACAACGCCTTCTTGATAGAGTTAAATAAAAAATTAAAGCCTATAAGTTCAAGGCCATTTCCATCCCAACGGCACAGTAAAATAGTTATCTTGGTGAAATTAGAGAGTAGGCCTGATAGATAATATAAAGATAAAGATGCATTTATTAAAGGATCTTTAGAGGAACGTAGCAGTCGTTGTAAGAGAATTAAACAAAGGAACAAATATAATAAAAATATATAATGATATGAAGTTTTGACTCCCTCATCCTTGAGTTTCATAAACAAGATTGTGTAGTCAGATTCGTAACCAATGCTCCAGAAAAATGAAAATTTATCAAGATGGAAATTTAAAGGGGATCAAAATTCAACCCCTCAAAAAAATACTTGCTCTCATCTAAGTAAACTGTTTTTTAGAGCTATAGATTGTGGTTTCTTTAAGGGCAATGAAACTGATAAGTTTGCTTATAAAACCTTCATTTCAAAATTTAAGAGCTCTTTAGATTTACAAAAAAATTTAAGTGAATCCATTAAACTTCATTGCTTAAAAAATAAATTAAAGGGATATGCGTACTCCCTAATTCAGAATCTTTCTATTAGTGATAATAATAGTGATAATTAGATTTACAAAAAAATTTAGACAGTGAGTCAATCCATTAAAAATTCATCATTGATGAAATCATTAAAAAAATCATATCTTTAAAACCAGTATTTGACCCAACATATAATGCGACTAGGGTTTACTTAAATGATATCAGAACATTAATATATGAACTTGAGAGTTATAACCTCAAATATCTTGAGGAGGCTACATGGATTAGTAGTACTTAGCCACATAGTTTTATCAAAATTACCTAATGTGGTAGTCAAAGAAATTCACGCAATTGAATACTCAATTACGCTGATTTAAACCAGAATGATTTGATAGCTATTAAATGAAGTTTACAAAATATTGTTAAAAACGTCAAATCATAATAAAGGCTCAAAATTTCAATCAAAGTCCCTTCCCATATACTTATTCAAGAATTTAAAACATGTAAATACTCAGATAAGCCTAAATTTTAAATTAAAAATAATGAAAATGAAAGGACGAATGAGTCCTTAAAGATTAATAGGCCTGGATTCTAATTCTGCTTTGGCAAAATTTCAAAACTCATACTAATGTAGCTAGTGAAAATGAAGCTTCTCATAGTATTGTTCCCTCCACTTCTAAAATCAAAGGTTATTCAAAATCTTGTAAGTTTTGTTCATCACAAAGGTCCACTGTGGTATGACCAATTCGCAATGTTTATCAAACCTATGAGTTAAGAATTAAATAAAGGTGTAATGAAATAAATCTATGCCCCAAATGTTCAGTACTAACATAGCTGCAGATCACTGTCCTGACTAAGAGGAGCACTTCTTTTAGTTGCCCAAGTTTTGCAATAAAGAAGTCATATTACAGCTCTTTGTAAGCAAAGGAAAAGTCCACTCACAAATGTATGTCTTAGCTTTAGCCAAAGCACCAACAATTTATATCTGTTGCCATCAATTACTATAAGGATTGGTAGGGGTAAAGTTTCGGTCAGTTCGATGCCTAGTCGACTGTGGCTCACAGAGGTCCCACCTTTCTAAAAGAGTGATTGACAAACTCAATATATCTGTAGAGAAATCATCAAAGCACTCAATACGATATAAAGACTTATTTAGTATAGCACCGCACATAATTGAAGAGACTGTTCTTGATGTATCCTATAGACAGTCTTTGTTCCACCCTTCTCTTTTGGTTGATGAGGATCTTCAATTAAGTTATGAGATTAAGTTTGTAGATCAGGCTCTAATTAATTTGAGAAATAAATCTTTCAAATTAGCTGATTCTGGCTATAAAGAGTCTAATAACTCATTTTTCAATTTGGATGCCTTAATTGGCATTGATTTAATAGAGTATTTCCCTCAACTAGAATTGATTAAATGTATGAGTGGATCTGCTTTTAAGTTAAGAGATGGTTCTATTATTCCATTTGGAAATATTACTAATTTTATATACAATAATCAAATAAGAGTTTCAAATCCACCATCAGTTGTTCAAAATCATAATCATATTCAAAATCAAAATCAAAATCAATTGCAGGTTAACCATACTTTGGTTAATGCAGTCTTAAACCCTGTACATTCTTATTTTAATCCTTTAAGCCATATCTTAAGTAATTCAGAGGTAGAGCAAGGATTAGAAAACATGTTCAAATTAGAGTCCTTAGGTATAGAAGGTATCATAACCGGCGAAGATGATTTGAACAAGATGGGGAGTTTCAAAGGTGGTATAGAGTTCAAAGATGGAAAATATCAATATAGATCTTCCATGGATGAAGATAAACTCCCTGTTGCCATCAAACTATACACATTGCTCTGCAGTGCTTAATGAGTTCATGAATTTAGAAAAATAAGATTTAGTTAAAGCCTATGATGATGTCTTTCAGCAACAATTAGCTGATGGTATTATTGAAGAGTTCAGTGTATCTCCCTCTGAGTATAAAAATTATATTTGGGTTCCTCACAGACCTGTTATCAAAACTGATGAACAAGTATCAACAAAGATCAGGCCTGTGTTTAACTGTTCTCTTAAAACTAATTCTTTACCATCTCTAAATGAGGCAGCCTATACTGGACCAGATCTTATGTCCTCCTTGTTGGGTCATTTATTCCGGTTCAGATCAAATCAGTTTGTCATGTTAGCAGACATTAAACAAGCCTTCCCTTCAGATTAAGGTTAAAAATCTATCGAGACCGCAATCGCTTTTGCTTTTTTGGAAAAGATAATGGCAATTAAAAGGCTTTTGCGTGACTCAATCCATTGTTGTAGTTTCGAACTAATTAAACTGACTTTTAAGTTTGTACATAAAGGATTATGCTCAGTCTATGAGGATGATGCATGTACTCAGATTCTATTAAATACATTTTAGTTTATATACATTTCAAGAAGTATTTGCAATGATCTACAACATTTTAAAAGAAACTTTATTTGAATGCAACAAAAAGAAGGAAGACGCGTGGTTTCCATCTTAGAGTTGGGACTCTAATAAAATGATTCAATAAGAACTGTTATGGAAGAAGAGGGTAGAAATAGTTCAACATCAGGAATCAGAAAATAAGGTTCTTGGATATCTTTTTATAAATCCCTCTTACCCGAATAAGTTAACAACTAGCAAAATTTTCAGTAAATGCTGATGAAAATACCAAAAGATTGTTGTTATATGCTGTGTCCAAGTGTGGTTTTTGATCTTTAAATATGCTTTTACAATAACCCGTACTTTCAGAGGTCGGTTTAATTAGGAAATTATGGCAATTGAGGTCTCGATTGGGATGAAAAGGTCCCTGCTGATGTTTTAGTTTCCTGGTCTTCTCTTTGTTCAGATTTAAATAAATTACATAATATTGAAATTGAAAGGTGTGCTTTCTCACCTTCTTCCTCAAACTCTTTATTTCGTATTTTGTGATGCTTCTTCATCTTGTTATGGTTTTGTCGTTTATAGTATAGGTCAAGGTTCTAATTTAATATTCTCAAAGGCCAAGGTGGCCCCTCTCAAATCTAGGGTTTTGCCCTCTTTAGAGTTGTTTTCTGTGTTCTTATTTTTCAAATGTATCAAATCATAATTATCAGAATTTCTAAGTTCAGTCAAAAACTTAAGGTGTTTGTAGATCTCCAATTGTCCTTCGATGGCATATCATACAGAGCAAAATCAATTTTCTTGGTATAATTAATAGGGCTAAAGAAATTTACCAAATCAATAAAATCAAGTTGAGCTAGAGTACAATGTATCATTCTTATGCTACATCAATACTGCTGAACCCAGCAGATCTGATACCAGTAGGTGTTACAACCTCTACTATTCTTCTCAAAATATTGCATAATAGCGTGGTCATTCATTGGCTCATCTTTAGATCAATCTCAATGGCCTATTAGTAAACTTAAATGTTTTGTCTGAGGCCAATAGGGAAAAGACTTTACAATGTAGACACATCTGTGGTTTGTTTCCAGTCTTTGGGTACCAATTTAGAAGATTACGCAAGTGTGCATTAGGCTTTAATAAAGTACTTTCAAAAATATTCAAATTCATTAGCGGGAGTAAGGGGCTGGATGAAGATTGTGATCAGAAAGCCCAACTCTATTGGTTGAAGAAATGCAGCAGCAATTGGTTTTTCTAAGAATATTATTCTCCAAAATCCTAAAAAGGAATGAAAATTCCACTGCTGGTCATCAACTTAACTTATTCATAGATGATAAAGGCCTAATCCGATCCAAAGGGAGAATTGCCAAAACACTTTTATATAATGATGATGTGATAAATCCAATTCTTCTTGGCAAGGATCATCATCTCACTAAATTAATAATAAGAGACTTTCATTCAAGATGTCAACACTTGGGTGTGTTCAAACCACTATCAATTTCATCAGAGCTCATGGTTTCTGGATTACCAAGGCAGGCAGGCTGTAAAAAATGTTTTGTCAGACTGTATAGTATGCAAAAGATTTAACAGTAGTATACCCTTTAAATATTCAAAAATGACTAATCTTCCTCATCATAGAGTAATTTGTGCGTCCTTTTGACATACTGGCGTGGAACTTTACAAGGGCATCTCGTTGGTAAACGATTAAATGATAAGGAATTCAAAAAGTGTATCTGGTTAATTTTCACCTGCCTTAAATATCAGAGCTTATTCATGTTGAATGTCCTTCCAGAATATGCCACTGAATCCTTTTACTTTCATTCCACAAACGTTTCACAAACTAATAATGGCATCCATCCAATTGTACTCGATAATGCCAGAAATCAACCAAAGTGGAAATATACTGTTAGAATCTTTGTTTTCAGATATTTCTCCGAACATATGCGTATCAATAACATCAAACATTGCAAAGATTCCAGTCTATTCCAGTTGGGTGGGATCAGTTTGGGAGAGAATGATACGAAGTTAAGGGATGTCTCTATAAAACTATAGGTAAAGCAACTTTAACCTACTTTCAACTGTTAACAAGTATTTCAAATATCACCTTAATGTTTATCAAATTTCCCCCCAAGACTTTAACCTATAGGTCATCAGATAATGATTTGGAAGTTATTGCTCAAAATTCCTTTTTGAAGCTTATGGCAATTCAAGACCTCATATTCAACTGAAAGTTCACCCCATAGTAGGAAAAACTTCCTCCCTCACAACAAGCTTAGCCAGAAGTCTAAACTGCTCAAGGTTAGAGTTTGGAGCTTTCAGGAATTGATGGTCATGAGTCTTATCTATTAAATTGCGCCAGACAAGTAGAAATCTCATATCAGTCAGAGTGGACAACAGAATAAAGTGGAGATATAGTTCTGATTCACACACCTAACAAGCCTAGACCCTTCTGGATTTTGGTAGAGTTTCTGGAAGTCATGTTGGTGATGACTGACAACGATCAGGAAGGTGTGTTATTAAAAGGGAGATGGATCAAACCCTGGTCATTATTCCATTTGTCCCATCTCTACCGGCATATGGAGGTTATCTTATTACACTCTATCCTCCAGGAGAAACTGATGGCTGAAGCAAGCCAGTGATTTCTTAGTTAAGGGTAACAATGAAAATACAGATCAAGTTGATCCCTCCAATTCAAATTCAGTTATTCAAAGTAAAAGTGATACTGCTATTGTAGATGTACAACCTTCAACTTCAGGTATGAATTCCCTCAACTGACTCTCACCAGAATCAAATTTCTCAGCTCAATTCAGTCAAAGAAAGACCTCTTAGACAGGCTGCTGTCAATTGTCAAGAATTCCTTCGCAGGTATCTGATTTGTAAAAACGTTTAATTCTTTAATTGCAATGGTTTCGATTGCACTCTTCAGTGGGGAGGCATATAAAAACTATTAAACTTTCACATATATATCTTCTATTTGCTTATTTTAAGTATTTTAATGTTAGGAACATAATAGTATTTTATTTTAGGAGTTTAAAAACATTAGGTATATAAAGTATCTTTTATTTAGTTTTGCGGAATTTATATTTTTGTCTACATGTGGTATCAATTTCACTAAATTTCACTAAAAAATCACATTGTCTTGCGACAATTTGTGGAATCCTTCTATTCAACAGGCGGTACTATTTAGTCGTTATGTGTAATGTAACAAAGTAATAATCAAAATGTAAAAGTACTAGAGTAATTCTTCCATTTCTTTTTCAAATATTTTCACTATCAACCTATCTCTATTCTCTTTACCTTCTCAACAATCAAATTTACCCTAACTAAGAATTTTAAGTGTTAGATTACTAAAACCAAAAGGCAGAGTTATCTATGAACTATAAGATTGAATTGATAGAGCAAAAAAATCTTTTGAAAAACAACAAATTCAAGTGTAAGGCTAATTAGATTCACAATTGTACTTATATATCACCTTTTTTAAAACCTTATAAAAACAATAAAGTAGTTGATAATAGGTCTGCAGATGAATATAGAGTTGTAGAAATAGAAAATATATTAAAGATATGAGGCTCTCGAAAAGATCTCAAAAGTCAGTCAGCCTGTGACCTACAGTAACAGGTTCGACTGTCTTCAGATGGGGAGGGATGCAGAGAGTGCCAACGGTAATGTTGAGTTTTCTAAAGAGAAGACTGATGCATTGCTAATTGGAGACACTCATGATCACGATACCCTAATAGGACTTCCAAATAAGAATAAAAGAAACGATTGAGAGTATGTTATCAAGGTGCCAGAGTGATGGATAGGATAGATAGAGATTGATTCTACAAATGTTGATTCAAATGTGATTGTGCATGTGGGTACAAATGAATAATACATAGAAGGTCAGATGAATTAATAGCAGATTATAGGAGATTGAATTCAGAAGATGAAAGTTAGTGGAAGAAGGTGCATGGTTTCTGGGATTTTACCTAGGTTAGGTGCAGGTCAGGAATGGGGGAGTAGGGCTTTAGGTGTAAATGAAAAGGGTTAGGAAATTATGTTTGTCAGAAAATATTAGGTTTTGGATTTGTGGAGAGAATTTCTGAATAAAGATTTTTTTTGCAGCAGATGGAGTTCACTATGAGTCGTAGAGGTGTTGGGCTTTTCAGTACCAGTTTGGAGACTTGTTAAGCAAAAAACTCAAGGTAAAGTTGGGGGTGATGGCTAAATCTGGATACAAATAATAGCAATGGTAACTGTAATAGTGGGGGAGATAAATAAAACTAGTGTTGTAACAGGTTCAAATAATGATGATAACAAAATAATCACACAGCATTTCGAAGTATCAAATGCTTATACCACAAATGTTCATAGCCCTTAGAAAATAAAAAAGATGAGCTGATTAGTCATATACCATATATGAGAATCTAGACATTAATTGCATAACTGAGGGCCATGGGTTAATGAAGAATTATATGGAAGACTCCTTTCAGGAATATGAAATAGACGAATATTCACTTTCCGGCTCCCCTTCTAAAATTTTTTTTTTATAACCAGTAGAAGAAAGAAGGGTGGTGGTGTGGCGCTTAATGTTAAAAGAAATATTACAATCTGTATTAAATGACTAACTTAAAATTATAGGATTTGAATCGGTGTGGGTAGATATCCTTATGTACAATAAATCAAATAGAATAGGGGCATTTTATAGACCCTGCAGAGTCAAGAATAGATGCGGAAAATTATGAAAGAAATTGAGACAGCATGCCACAGTAAGAAAGGGTAATAGTCATAATGGGGGGATTTTAATTTTCCTGGCACTTTTCAATGGACCCACTTAGTTATCAATATGCAGACCCGATAAAGGGACATGGAGTAGTTTTACTAAATAAATCAGACTACACTGAGAAACTAAACCTGGTCCTTTCGGATACCACAAAATTCAACCCTATAACTAATAAATGCCCCATTAATTTATCCCTCTCCTTGGAAGATAAAGTTAACCGCTTTCTGAGGAAGCTTCTGAAGGCGGAAAAGATTAGTAAGTCGACTTTTAATGATATTTATGCTCACGGTTCATCCCCTGGCATCCTATACGGACTCCCCAAAATTCATAAGACTAATGTACCGATTAGACCAATTTTAACAGCATTCAATACGCACAACTATAAATTAGCTAAATATCTGGTCCCTCTATTATCCCCATTCACTATTAATGATTACTCGATTAAAAATTCGTATCATTTTAAAGACTGGCTTTATAGTATTGATCTACAGAATTAT
>JABUQX010001358.1:0-5000 GCA_015478945.1 Trachelipus rathkii
CGATAGATGTTCATAACTTTATTCGTCAGCTTGAAGAATTCCTTTACGTGAATGATCCTGACCCAAAACATATGATAGTGTCAGGGAGAGAACTTGCCACGTATGTACTCTGGGATGGAGTTGAGGAATTGAAAAAAGTATATTATATCTAATAACGAAGATAACTGGCATTTGTGTAAGGACTTGGACCGATTAAATCTTAATGATGTCTCGTAAGCCAGCATTCATGTAAGGAACATTCAATATATATATACGGATATATATATATATATATATATATTATATATATTTATTATATATATATATATATTATATATATTAATATATATATATTATATATATATATATATATATATTATATTATATATATATAATATATATATATATATACGGGGGTGTTATTATTTTATTATTATTATTATTATTATTATTATTATTATTATTATTATTATTATTATTTGTTTGTTTGTTTCAGTTTTAATATAGTGTTTTGTTTTGTTTTGTCAAAGATCATTTTTCTACATTGTTAATTTATGAATATAGACCTCCTTTGTATACATATATTATCAGTTTAGTTTGTATATGCCTAATCCTTCTGTAAACATGTTTATCGCTGTCGGTGTAAGGCGTGATTATATGGACTTTCTGAGTTGATAATGCGGTTATGTTGTAATCTTGTTTACTTTCTTATGATTGGTTGAAAATATATTATCTATAGATTTGAGACTGTTTTATATACAAAGTTTCTTCAGTACGATATTTCCAACTGAGCTAACACCATGGCTTCTTTTCACACTCCCAAACTTGTTAACGACATATTTACGAGGACCTTTGTTATTCCCGAAGCTGTATCTTTTTTATTTATTCGTAAACCTAATGGTGATCGTTACATAGCCTGTATTCCTACGATAGGTGTACATGATACACCTTTGTTCATTTCTGTTGAAGAATTCCTCCGTATTATTGACACCGTGGAAGAATGGGTAAAGGCTGAGTATGTGATATCTGATACATCGAGTCATAGTGAAATATCCATTAGAAACGAAGGCGAGAGGGGTATTAATAGAATAGATGTTGTTTTCTCATATTGCGATAGTGTTAAAAGTATTGATGTACGTAATTACTGGAAACCTTGTTCAGCTAACACATTCATACGTACAAGAATAGGGTTCTGTTTACATTCGCGTGAGAATATTACAACCTTGTTAAAAATAAAAGAAGAAATATTAATGCATCTTGACAATGTCGACATACTTGACGAATTAATACATCTAGCCTATGGTTTGTTTTATAAAATTTACACTGAAGTATGGGGAAAACCTTATAATAGAATGTATATCAGCTTGCTGACGACAACTAATGTTGATACTTTTACTTCTCTTTGGCATGAGAAAATGCAATCTATAGAGCCTGAATATGCTGAAGAATGGGTTGGTGCATCTCGAGATATTTATTCCTATGTTATTTCAAAAGGAATAGGAGGGTTGGAGACTTATATAGAGAATGCACAGTTTCAACTTCATCCCATGTGTTTTGCGACATGATATAATATATATATATATATATATATATATATATATATATATATATATATATATATATATATATATATATATATATATATATATATATATATATTTAAAAACTTGTGTTCTGTAATATTTTAAAGATATCTGTATGTAAACAACATTGTATATCTCGTTAATATATATATATTATATATATTATATTATATATATATATATATATATATATATATATATATATATAATATAATTAATATATATATATATATATATATTATATTATAATATATATATATTAAAAACTTGTGTGTATGTGCATGTGTTCTGTAATATTTTAAAAATACGTATTTACTGAATAAATCTATAACTGTTAATATATAATATATATATATATATAATATATATATATATATATATATATATATATATATATATTATATATTTTTATATCTTTATTATATATATATATATATATATATATATATATATATATATTCTTTATATTCTTTATATTTAAATAATGCACTTTTTCAGTAAAATTATTTTTTAAAAAAAAATCTTGTTTTACCTCATCCTCTTACTATGCTAAGTTCATACATAAGAACTTATTTTTATTTTATGTTTATGCAAAAAATTATTATTATTATGCTGTGTTTATGTAGGAGAGAGAAAAAAAACATGGTGTATATGATGAAATGTTTAAGTTTGTAAAAGAAAAATGAGGGTTATATATATTTTATTAATAATAAGTATGGTAAAGCAGTTAAAACAGTAAAACACGAAGGGGGGTGGGGGTGGGTGGGGACCCCTGGTGGCTGTTTGCTGTAGTGTCTTACTGCCTTATTGCTTTATGGTCCCCTAAATCACATTTTTTTCGTGGAAATTTGACAACTTTTTTCTAGAAACAATGTTTTTTAAAAAATGTTTTTCAAAAATAAAAATGTTTTTCAAAAAACAAAAAATGTTTTTCAGAAACAAAAATGTTTTTCATCAAAAGAAAATGTTTTTCATCAAAAGAAAATGTTTTCTATAAAACAAAAATGTTTTTGAAAAACCAAAAATGTTTTTCAAAAACCATTTGTATTTAATACATGAAAAATGTAAATCTTATCCTTCAATATGAAAATTTAACTTTAACTTTAACTTTTTATCTATAACTTTAACTTTAACTTTGGTAATGAAACAGCTTTTCTATAAATAAAAGACCTGATTGAAATAAAAAAATAAAAAATGTAAGACTGTGTGTATACGAACTCTAACAAAATATACTCTTTCTCTTTTTCTTCTTTTCTTCTCTTCTTCTTCTTCTTCTTCTTCTTCTTCTCTTACTCCTCCTCCTTCTTTTTTCTGTACAAAGATGAGTCATCAAGGCTGAACATTAAAAAGATGAGTCATCAAAAGTTGAGATACAAAGTTGAGACATCAAAGCTGAGGTATCAAGTTGAAGGTATCAAAGTTGAGGTATCAAAGTTGAGGTATCAAAGCTGATGTTATCAAAGCTGAGGTAATCAAAGTTGAGGCAATCAAAAGCTGAGGTTCAAAGTTGAGGTGTCAAAGTTGAGGCATCAAAGCTGAGGTATCAAAGTTGAGGTATCAAAGTTGAGGTATTAAAGTTGAGGCATCAAAATATCGAGTGTGTGTGTGTGTGTGTGTGTGTGTGTGTGTGTGTGTGTATAGGTGTAGGTGTAGGTGTGTGCGTGTGTGAGGTTAGGATAGTTACATACAGGAACTCAAGTTAGGGTAGATACCTACATTACCTCATGTTAGAACAGTTCCTTACAACAGGTATTGCGTTAGATACCTACATGTGCTCGACTTAATCTCGCTTAATCCCTCACGAACTTTTATGCAAGGTCAATTTCAGGCCTTGATACGGTATCAATGGCCGTAATATCAAGGCCAAAGAACACCGAAATATCAAGGTCAAAACATCAAAAGAGGGCTAGCTATCTAAAGGGGGATTAAAGGGAGGACGTAATTAAGGGGGATACACGTACGAGGCGCACCCTTTCTCCGTAGGGGTGCTAAAAAGCGGGTCTCTCTCTCTCTCTCTTCTCCTCTCTCTCTCTCTCTCTCTCTCTCTCTATATATATATATATATATATATATATATATATATATATAATATATATATATATATATAATATATAATAATATATATAATATCAACTGACCCTTGGAAGACCATAGTTTGGCTGCGGATTCTAACATAGGTTCGAAAGGGGATAGTCAGAAAAAAAAGGTAGCTGAGATATAGAAAATCGAGACGGCAAAAGCGAAAAAGATGATGTGACGCGGTGCGGGGCGGTGCGGTGCGCCAGAGCCTCGGGTTTTGATCCAATCGCGTCGTTGACCCCGGAAAACGCTTCTACGCACCCGAAAACATATAATTTGACCCTTAAAACGTGTTAATACGCCAAAATAACGATGTTGCAAAATGTTGCAAAATGTTGCAAAATTTTGTTTGCAACATTTGCAACATTGCATGCAAACTTGGGCAATGTTGGGTTGCAATACGCCATCAAGGGGGGTAGGGTAATATCTAATACTAACTCTTGTTAGGAGTGAATCGATTCCGTCGTAAACCACAGGAATCGATTCAGCAGTGTCGATTATGTACTAATCGATGCCTATATCGGATATGTTCTGTCACATACGATATATCGTACTAGAAGGGTTAGAAAGGGGGGTGGGGTAATAACTCGTAGAAGGAACCAACCTAGCACATTCTAATATACACCAATCGACTCCTCATACCTTATAACCTAGGAGTAGACACTATTACCGGGTGTATTCTACGACGTAGGATATGTCATGCTAGAAAAGGCTAGAAAAGGGGGGTAGGGTAATAACTCATAGAAGGAAGCATCCTAGCATCTTCTAATATACACCAATCGACTCCCCGTACCCAAAAACATACTAAACCCTCTAAAACACGGGTATATTCCGTCACATACGATATATCGCACTAGAAGGGTTAGAAAGGGGGGTGGGGGATACTAACTCATAGAAGGAAGCATCCTAGCACCTTCTAATGTATACCAATCGACTCCCCGTACCCAATAACCTAGGGGTAGCCACTAAGATCGGTGTATTCTACAATATAGGTCGGCACGTGCTAGAAGCTAGAATATATAACCTATAATATATAACCTATATAATATATAACCTATATCTTATAACCTATATAATATATAACCTATAGGAACATATGATCTTTTCTCGGACGGCGGTACCCTTTGAAGTCACGAACTTTGCGGTCACTTTGCGGTTTGCGGTTAGATAAAAAGGTCCACTTTTATGACCTTTGCGGTTTGTGGTTAGATAACTCTCATCCCAAATGTGACGTATACTACTATGTATTATTCTATATTTGAATCAGTGTGTATTTTCTGAAAAAATTTTCTAGGTTCAAAAAAATTTCTAAGTTCAGAAAAGTTAAGTTAAGTTAAGTTTTTTAAGAAAATTGTTTAG
>JABUQX010001358.1:10000-15000 GCA_015478945.1 Trachelipus rathkii
ACAGATTTACTTACACTCACACACAGATTTTACTTACACACGCAGATTTACTTACACACATAACGTATAATTTTATTAAAACATTTTGTTTTAATTAGCACGCCAATTTTTATATTATCATTCAAATATAGCTAAAATTATTTCCAAAGTTTCTTAAAACTTCTATAATAAAACTAAATCATTATCCTTGAACAAAGAATTTATTATTAAACTGTTAATACTTTTTGTTTTTAATTTTATAACTATCAAGTTTTAAAAATAATTTTTACTAAAATTTTATGAAATTTTATTAAAAACATATATTTTACGTACCTTAAAGCCAAATAATCAGTAAATCAGTAAGCCAGCACCATTAGCACCCCTCCTAACATCAAGCTTATGCACGTTTTGTTCTATTGTGACTTACTGCTTTACCATCATACTTTAGCTATGTAATCAGTATAGAATAACAAAATAGTTTCTTCTCTGCTTAACATAAATGTATTTATTAAAATCATTCTAAGTTTTTGAATTTAAAAATAAAAATTATTTCACCATTACATTTATATTATTCACACGAAGTTAACTAAAAAAATTTCAAAGTTTTTTTTTTAATAATTTAGTTATTTTTCTTTATTCAAGATTATATTATCTATGTAACATGACAATCCAATCAGGAGAAAACACAACCCACACTCCTTACAGATACGAAACTGACCTCTCTCTGTAAAATGTGTTGAAATAACTACTTTAGGCCTAAATTTAGGATAATCCTTTTTGTATCGGGGGCGATTTTAAACCTAATTCACAGGTCAAAAATATTTACAAACTACCTTTTTCTGTAAAATGTGGTGCAATAACTACGTTAGGCCTAAATTTTATTTATATAACCGTAGAGGAAAGAAGAGTGGTGGTGTGGCGCTTTATATTAAAGGTAATGTTCAATCTGAGTTAATGACCGACATTAAAACTAATCATTATGTTGAATCTGTGTGGGTAGATATCCTTGTGGATGATAAATCGTTCATAATAGAGCCGTTTTATAGACCTGACTAAAGTCAAGGATTAGATTCGGAAATGAGGAAAGAAATCGAGACAGCATGCTATACAATAAAGAAAAAGGTATTGTCATAATGGGAGATTTTAATTTTCCTGGCATTCAATGGGATTCCTTGTCTAATGTGAATCACAGAAATTTTGTATTTATAAAATGTACACTAGACAACTTTTTGGGCCACGTTGTCCATGAAACTTTAAGACAAGCAGTACTATTAGACTTAATATTAACTAACGATGAAAGTATGGTAGATGAAGTTAGAGCTAAGGAGAATTTAGAATTGGTAACCATAATATAATTAGATTTAAAATGATTGTGATATCTGGTTCCAAATTAATAAGGAAAAGATCTTAGATTTCTGAAATGGCCATTTTACCAACTTTCGAGACATGGTTAATATAATTGACTGGGATAAAGAGTTTAAAACCAAAACTATTTTATCATGTGGGAACATTTTAAGCAAATTTTGATGAATATTTTGTGGAATAGTGAGATGAGAGAAAATAGATGAAAAGCTTAAATGTTTTAAAAGGGAGGAAGATTTATAAAATTTAGAAAATATGAAAAAATTAGAATTGAACTTAAACTTTAAGCAGTCAACAAGAAAGGCAAAAAGTGACAGAAATTAATTTATCAAGGAATAGTAATAAGAACCATGAACGTTTTTAGCTTTTATAAATTTAAAAGTAAGAATAGGTCCAATTAAAATTGATGAAAATTTAGTAAGGTCAGATAAGGAGTTGGTTCATTTTCAATGGTTATTTTGCATCAATGTTTACTTAAGAAAGACTGAATAATAGTTTGGAGACTAATATTTTTTGATATCCATGTATTAAATAGATTTACAGAATTTGAATTTGAGGTAAAAGATGTTAAATCTTTACTTTACCATATTGACCCAAGTAAAGCTGCAGGTCTTGAAGGTATATATGGTAGAATTCTGAAGGAGTGTAGTAGCAGCATTGCAAAGGCAACGTATTTGATTTTTGAGCGATCTAATAACATTTGGTGAGGTACCAGATGACTGGAAAACAGCATATGTTGTGCCTATTATAATAAAGGTAGTAAGGAAGATTTGGGAAATTATAGGCTAGCTAGCTTAACATCTCTGGTTGTAAAAGTTTTGGAAAAGTTACTGAAAGTTCATATAGAGAAATATTTGGAAGATAATTAAATAAGATATTGTATGACTCCCATCATAGTTTTAGAAAGGGTAGGTCATGTCAGACAAACCTTTTAGAATTTATGGAATACATTACTGACTGCATAGACCGAGGAGATCCAGTTGATATTATATATTTAGACTTCAGTAAAGCTTTTGATAAGGTTCCCCACATAAGGCTAATGAAAAAGTTATTGCAATGTGGTATAGGTGGAGTGGTACATACTTGGGTTAAAGAGAGGTTGTGGAATAGAAAACAGTGTACAAGTAAATGGCCATAAGTCATCATGGGGAATAGTGAAGTGATGTCCCACAGGGTTCAGTGCTGGAGCCACTGTTCGTTCCTAATATATATATATATATATATATATATATATATATATATATTTATATAATATATATATATATATATATATATATATATATATTATCGATTTTTTTATATATATAATATATATAAATTTTATAGGGACTTAAATGTAAAGTTTCTAAGTTTGCAGATGATACCAAATTGGCTACCTCAGTAAGGAATAGGGACGGATGTATAAAGATTCAAAATGATCTTGATAAACTTCTTGGGAGGCAGATAAGTGGCAAATAAATATTAATATTAAAAAGTGTAAGGTTCCTCACCTAGGTTACTCAAATAAAAGTTTTAACTGCGATATGAATGGAGATTGGCTTAAGTCTTTGGAGCAATAAAAAGATTTACATGTGATTATAAGCAGTAATTTGAAAGTAGTTAATCAGTGTTTGGAAGCGAGGAATAAAGCTAATAAGATCTGGGCATAATACAATCGAATGTTGTTACAAGGCAAGGAAGTTATAAGCAAACTGTACAATAGCTATGTTAGGCCAGTAATAGATTATTGTGCACAAGTTTGGGCTCCTTATATAAGGAAAGACGTAGATATGCAAGAGTGAGTGCAACATAGAGCATCAAGGATGATTTCTGGGTTTGAGGGAAAGAGCTATGAAGAGAGTCTGAATGAGTTAGGAATGTTTTCTGTAGAAAAGTGATTTCTCAGAGGAGACATGATACAAACCTACAAAATATTTACATCTATTGATAATACAGACACCAATAAATTCTTCATAGTAGAGCACGGACGGGAGACCAGGGAACACAATAAGAAAATTAAATAGGCATGCCATCTTGATATAAGAAAACATTCATTCAGTAATAAGTTTGTTAATTTTTGGAATGTTTTGCCGCAGGAAGTTGTTGAGTGTGATTCACTTGCACCATTAAGAAAAAAATGAATAGGTATATGGATCGTTTGGGCATCAAATAACATTTTGAATAAACAAAATTGGCGGGTTTTTAGTTAATTACTAAGGTAAAACCGTATGTTGTAACTATACTTATTAAAGCTTGTAGTGTGGTTAGCATGTGCCTTTGCTATAGTTTTTCCTTTTGTTAGTAGACTAGTTGGTGCATCATACTATATAAGATATTGACAAGCCCTTTGGTGCTGTGTGGGTTTTGCATGAGCATGTTGGGCGATTGGTTCTATTTACTCTAGTTGACTAGGACAGTCTTGATAGGCCCATATGGCTTCTTACTGTCTGTCTTCAGGTGTTATCTAGGAAAAGAGATAGCTTAGGGTGTTTAGAAAAGATATAGAGTTCTGAATTTAGACTCGATCTTCTGACATACCTTAGTTAAAAAAGGGGAACCCAAAAAATTTGAAAACGTCATGTGAAGCACTAGTCAATAATCAAAGAAAACCGGGACTATAAGAGACCAAAATCTCAGCCAAGTCTGGTAGAATCAGGTAGGTAGGTACTAGGTATGTTGTAGAGTAGGAATCAAAAGTGGTGTTGGAAATGTGCAACCGGTCGACATTTTAAGGGGACCTACTCTAGATGATTACTGGCCAGGGTGGTGTAGAGTCTCTGGCATCTGTCGGCCACATGAGTTGAACATTTTAAAGTCTATAGTTGGAGTCGGAGTTATTAACATTTTTAGAACCGTGACCACCTTTGTTGGAAGTGTGTGTGTGTGTGTGTGTATGAGAGAGAGAGTGTGTGTGTGTATACAGTTTTTTTTTAAATTCACTGCTACTGAATGAATACTCAAAGAGTTTTTTTTATATATGTAATAAAAAGCGTTATGCAAATTTTATTTGCCGTCAGCTTAATTTTCAGATTTTTTTTTTTCATTACAGAATCACTTTCTGGAGGGGGGGGGGGGGGGAGGGGGAGAAAGGAAAGGGAAAATGTTGTTAGAAATATTGAAGTTGTTTTTTTTTTCTCGAAAATATCAGATTAAAATGAAAAAAATAAAAATAAATTAAAATGTTAAAAAAAAACTGTAAATAAATTCGCAACATGAAAATAACCTTTTTAAAAATAATTTACGTGGGCGGTGATAGTGCCTGATACCGATCGATGTAGGTTATCTTTGTTCAAAATAGACTGTATACCAACATGCGAATGTTAATGGCACCCCAATAAAATTTTTTTATGGCGTCCCACTTTGTGTGCCTACACTGGGGTGATGTAATTACTTTGAGACCTACAGTGAGGTGATAAAAAATAACTTTAAGGCCTACAGTGTTGTGATATATATATATATATATATATAATTATAAATATATATATATATATAATATTATAATTATATTATATATATATATATATATATATATTATATATATATATATATATATATATATAGAAAGAGAGAGAGAGAGAGAGAGAGAAGCATCACTAGCTGTGCCGTTCAATCCGTAAAGGTCTTATTTTAGGTTTACAATGGGGAAACATTTTGGAAAAAATTCCTGTTTTCTTAATACA
>JABUQX010001358.1:27500-63087 GCA_015478945.1 Trachelipus rathkii
ATATATATAATATTATATATATATAGTCATATATATATATACTATATATAGTATATATTATAATATATATATAATATATATATTATATATACTATTATTATTTAATATATTATAATAATATATATAATATATATAATATTATATATTAATATAATATATATATATATATATATATAAAATATCAAATATAATTAGTATTATATATATATTATAAAATATAATATATTAAAATATATATATATATATTATAATACTTATATATTATATATATATAGAGTATTATAATATACTATATATATATAGGTCACCTCCGACAAGCATGCAGCATGTAACTAACATAACTATAACAGTACAGGAAAATAAATTAAACAGTTTATATCTACAGCTCAATTTTATCATAAATTTAAAAAAAATAACCTTTTTAAAATTAATAGTTTAAAAGTTGAAAAACTTGTTCTTTTTGGTCTTCTGACAAGTCAGTCATCTTCGAGTACACCGATGTGAGGACTCAGAGGTGCCCAAATGTTGAATTTTCTTTTAACTAAAAGGATATCCACGGGTAAAACAAGAAATATGGCAGAGTCGGGTTCTCGTCCTACGGGGACACGGGACTTCGTCCCCCCTCTCCCCCGTCGTTGCAAGCCCACTAAAAAGATTAAAAAAGAAAAAAAAACATTTCTCCAAAGCATAAAAAATTAACAACTACTATTTGCAACTCTTCTCTCGACTTAATGCCAGGATCAATCTCAATCACACCGTTACGCTGCGCAACATCTAAGATAATAACAGTATTTAAGGTTTTTAAAATAAATATACTAGAAAAAAATAAATTTTTTTTAAGTTAATCGCGTTATAATAGGGTAAAGATCAAAATGTTAGTATTTTTCCTGTAGCTGTTATAATTTTTTTATTTACAGCATGATGTTTACCAACGCCCTAATATAATATATATAATAATATATAATATATATTAAATATAATAAATAATATATAATATATATATATATATAATATATATATATATATATTACATATATCTATATGCCGATATAAAATTCTGAGAGGCAAATCAATATATAATTATATTAATAATATATATATATATATATATATATATATATATATATATATATAATATATATAATATAATATATATTAATAATATTATAGTTATAAAATATTTATATATATATAGCACAACACAAGAAAAAATAATAATTTTTATGACATAATCAATACGAATTCCAAGTTTTCAAACAAACTAAAATCTCAATTTTATAAAAGCGCACACAAAATCAGAATGAATTAATATTTAGTAAAAATATGAAAAGCTTTATTATTACTAACTCCAACTCCACACAAAAACATTCTCACTAAATATAATATGAAAATTAAATATGTGTCTCCAGGCCAAAAATAACTACTAGCCTAAAGTGTCGACTCATGAGGTATGTCAATACTCTCGTTGCAATATGATAAAATGCATTTCATATGACAATTATGAATAAACAAGCGTATAACGATATGATCAAGTTATCATAAAATAATAATAGTAATTATTATGTTTTAATAAATTACTATATTATTTTATTCTTGCTGAGTAATTTAAATTGGATTCTTAAAAAAATTTGACTGCTAATTGAGTGTGCAAATAATGAAGATTCCTATACATAAGTTAAATTGAATATTCTTTTTGATCAGAAAAGAGAAATAAGAGTGCCACAATCGCTTAATTATTTAAAAGAGAATCGAGTAGAAATTTCAGCCTTTGAACGAAACCACACGAACGAAATAACCCCCCCCGCAGTAAATATAATAGTATATATATAAATAATTATCATATATACTTATGTATAATATATTAATTATATATATATATAGTAATATATAAATATTATATTAATTAATATATATATATATATATATAGTAAAATATATATATAATAGTATTTATATATATAGTAGTATATTATATATATATTATAATATATATATATATATATATAATAATATAATATAAATATATTATATATTATATTACTCTGACTTTTAATTTTTTTTGCGTCAACTTAAGCAATTACGGCTTTGCCCTCTGCCTTCTCCCAAAAAACCGCCACTGATATAATATTATATATATATATATATAATATATCATATATTCTATATATATATATATAATAATTATATCAATAGTAATTAATTAGTATATACTATATATATATATACATATATATTATATATATATAATATATACTATATATATATAATAGTAATAATATTATTATAATATATATATATTATATATATACTTATATATACATATATATTAATATATAAAATATATATTATTATTATATAAATATATATATATATATATTATAATATATAAATAGATATATACATATACATATATAAATATTTAATATATATAGTATAATAATATATATATATATATATAACTATATACTATATTATATCATAAATATATATATATATTATAACTTAATATATATATATAGTAATTTTAATTATATAATATATATACGCCACTAGATATATATATATATAATATAATATATAATATATATATAATGTTAGTATATATTATAAGATATATATAAGTATATATATATATAATATAGATTATATATACTATATAATAATTATAATATATAATACCCTACCTGGCTCAATCTGTGTAGAGCGACAGAGTAGCAGGCAAGGCCCGGGTTCGACCTTACCGGATCCTAGAGAAATTACTATAGAAATTCCCCCTTTCCTAGATATAGCTTAGTCCGGCCGAAGTAATTTTATATAAGTATATTATATATATAATATATAATACTAATATATATAAATATATAACTATATAAATATATATTATATATAATAAATATATAATACTTATATCTTAAATAATATGATTTATATAATATATAATAATAATATACTATTATAATATATAATAGATATATAAATATACAATGTGTGTTGAATATATATATATATATTATATATATAGTATATATATTTATAAATAGTTATATAATATAATATATATATATAATATATAATATATAATATATAATATATACTTATATAATAAATATATATATCTATATAAGTATATAATAATAGAATAAGTATAACTATATATACTATTATCTTATTATAAAAAGTATTACAGGCGCGGGCTATATATATATACTAATATAATACTATTTATTAAATATAGATATATATATATTATATATATATATATGCCAAAGTTACTATACAGTATAACTTAAGAGTTTTGTTAATTTCAGATACTTTTCTATATTTTGACAATTTTTTTTCTTCTAATTTCTATATTTATATATCATACTTTTATGTAAATTTAGGTTATTATTTAGTTTTAAAATTTTTATTTGTTCAGTATAATCAAGGCTGATAATGGGTTAGACGGATTCACACCGAAACTAGTCGGATTAATAAAAATGTTATATTTGTTTGGTAATATTATATTATATGATATATATATAATAATAACTTTATTATATATAATATATATAGATAATAAATATATATATATATATATAATATGTATGGTCAAGTTCTTACTTCATATATACTTAGTAAGTAGTTTACAAAACAAAACATAATAAATGTAGATCTGAATTGATAGTGAATATCTATCAATTCTTCCAGAAAAACTTCATGCCTCCTGTCTTACGCATTTAAAAAAAGCTGCCTCAAACAACTTAAATTGCACAAAACGTTAAAAAGTGCGTTCACGCACATCTACACAGACACACTAAATACCTATTTAATGACAACAGGTTTTAACAAGCTTATTTCTCATTTCAGTATATTGTTTACTTTGGAACTAATCTCTAAAATTTATTTAAAAATTCGCATATTCTTTATTTATCAATAATCTTCTATTCCCTTTTTAGTTAAAAAACTTTTATCTTTTGAAAAGAAAAATTCTTCGTGGACCCCCCCACTTATAAATACGTATATGATACCAATTCATTCATAACTTTATTATCTAATTGAAATTTGCCAATAGCCAATTTGCTAACCTGACAAAGAGCAAGAAAAAAATCCAAATTTTTCGTTCATTTTTTATTTTAAATTTAAAAAAATAGCGAAGAAATGTTAGATATACAAAGAAGTGCCCAAAACGTGTTTATCCCTCGTCAAAGTTTTTGCTTCGTGTTAAGTTTCGCAAGATTTTTCATAGTTTACGCAGTGAGTATTCATGCGCAGCGCACCCCTAACCCAGTTATACTTCATCAAAAGGCGAATAGGACAGAGCTCGGGGGAATTACTATCAAGCACACGTTTTGGACTATTCAAATTTATTAAGTTTGAAAGCTCTAGACGTACGATACTTCATTTGGTTGTAAATTATTTCCTTTTAGCCTTGTCTTAATAATTTCGATTCTATTCTCGCTGCAACAAGCTGACAATACAAAAAAATGTTTATTTCTTTTTTTCCATTAACTCCGCCGCAATGGCTAACAAGCAATAAGATTCTTCCCCTATAATATCATATACATATATATTATATAATATATATAGTATAATATCAATTAATAAATTTATATACTGTAAGTATTCAATCGTCATATAAAACGTATAATGATGCAAATATATATATACTATATAATATATACTATATATATACTTATACTATAATATATATAATATATATAATATATATATATTATATATAATAACTCCTATATATTCTATATAATATATATATATTGTAGTATTTATGTACTTTGACTATCTATCTATCTATCTAGTATTAATGTACCCGCCATGGTATGTACAAGCATTTTAGTAGATTAAATTGGAGTTCTAAATGAGGAACAATGTAGTGACGAAAAGAAAGGCAAATGGGGATGAAAAGAAAAAAGGAATATTTACTCTTTTGCTGTAAATTTAGGATAGAATTAGGTTGATTCCTTCATTAAAAGCAATTCCTCTCTCTCTCTCTCTCTCCTCTCTCTCTCTCTCTCTTCTCTCCTCCTCTTTCTCTCTTCTCCCTCTCTCCTCTCTTCTCTCTCTCTCTCTCTCTCGTCTCTCTCTAAGAATCATTTAGGTTCAGATCCTGAAATTTATTCGTCAAAGTCCACCCCAATTTCCTGCTATTTATTTTTTAAACCTTTACGTTATAATATATATTAATTATATATATATATACTAATATATAACAAAATATACTAATATCAAAAATAGTAATATATATATATATATATATATATCATATATATAGATATATATATATATATTATAATAATAATATATATTTAAATAATATAATAAACCAATGCTCATAAACATAATTGAAAACAATTTAAAAACTTTCTAAAATGTCCACTTATTAAATCCTTAATTAAACAGCAACAGGTATAGCAAATTAATAGGATATACTTTTCCCAAATTAAAAACAACTCAATATTCGAATAAAAATATAAGTCGACGGTTCGAAGGTTACTATTCCCATTCACAAGGACACAGCGTTTATACTTTTATCTAAATTTTACAAAAATAAATATCAATTAATATGAATAAAAATTCAATGTTTATAACATATAAACTAATAAAATACACTGTTTAAGTTTATGAAACAGTTGCATTTGATAAAGACACTTAATTCACTATTTAGAAGTATGTCTATGGAACTGGGCAATATGGAGAGATTCCAGAATTTTCAATTGCGACAGGAATTGTGGTTACCTTAGTATAGTAAAATATGGTTTGATTATAGGGTGATTCTTATTAGGTGGACTATGTATTTCAAAACTAGATGCGGAACGAGTTTGTGAAATGAAACCGTTTTGAAGCGAGAGCCTCATCATGCTCGCCCCATACCTGCACTGAGTTACTTTGCCCGGTACGGCAACGAGTGTTCTGACAGTCACCACCATGAATATTTATAAACGAGCGGAACGAACCACGAGGAGCAGGCAATATAATCTTATATGTTTAGAAGAGCCTATGGGAAAATTTTGCTAAAAAAAAAATAAGTATTAGTGGGTAATGCTGGATAAAATCTTTGTAAGTTCTGTTTCTTTTAGTGGTAATGTGATCGCAGAAGGGTATTTAATATAAAAGGTCTGTTTGAGAAGATAGATTAATGTTTGTAAATATTTTATAGAATCTTTTATAAGGTTATATTAAGGAGAGGGTATAATGGAGTAAATGTTATAATTATGAACAGAAAGTTGATGAGTTCTAGAATAACCGATGTTAATGGAACTCTATACTATATTAGTATTATGCTATTAATTATAAAGAAAAGAATAGGCTTGAAAAATTTATGGTGGGGCAGGTTGTGAAAGTTAGTTTCGATGATATTAGAAATGTGCGGGGGTCAGTTTTGATATCAAATCTAAAGGATAGGTTATTAGTATTCTCTCTACATTGAAATTAAGTTAGGTATGTTGATATGATAAAATTTATGGGAGCAAAGAGTAAACTTTTGTTATTTGGAAAAAAAAGCAGAAACGTTCGTCGGTATATTAGCTCTTATAAGAAGGGGTTTACAAGTTTTGAGACAGATTCAAGCAGATTATCATAATTTTAATATGATTAAGAGCAGAACTGAGAGGAGAGCCCATGGCAAGAGAGTTAGCTGGAACTAAATGAATAGTCAAAGAAAAAATTACGAGACCAGCTAAAATTAATAGTTCCTTGAATTCGGATTTAGTGAAAATCATGAATGAAGATTGAGTGTGAAAATAAGTTTATAAATAATATGGATTCAAAAATAGTAACATTAGTAATATAATATCTACTCAAAAACTCAACCAATGTAAAATTAAGATTATTAGAGATCTTTGATAAGTAAACTCAAATTTACTTCCTATCAATATCTTGCTGATAACGATGAGGCATATTATAATTAGCAGTATAGATATTATTTTATTCTTGAATATCAATATTTATCCTTTAGAACTATCCTTACAATCATTACACAAACTCGGATGATGCCTCGTTAAGATAGTATGAACAAATGGCTGATTCTGTCCTTCAAATAGAGCTGTAACTCTTATACAGACGCTTATATAGCGATACTTTTCTGCTTTTTGTAATAACATTTCAGTAACTTCTAAATTTTATCAATAGTCAACTACCTAACATTAATTTCACTGTAGAAGAAAATATATATACCTTTATCCTTTTAGATTGAATATACAAAAAACTGACCCACACATCTCGTAAAATAATACATCGAAAAACCTACTTCACCAACCTTTGCACAAAATTTTTCAGCATGTTCCTTTTCTTTATATAAATTAAATAGCCATAAAGACAAATATATAGAGCTTACCATTTAACATCAAAAATTTAAACTTCATACAGAAACTTTCTTTCATAATTAAACAGTCAAACTCCAATTATACCCATCTTACTTACCTATATTTTAATCAAGAGTCATTAATAATATATATTTACACAACAAACCCTTATGCTACCTTCCAAACCACCATTATATATTAAAATACCTTCTGACATCACCACCCCCCCCCCCCCCCCCCCCCCCCCCCCACCTTACACTAAAAATGTATCCTCCATTCAAAAGGGAAAAGTGGACGCAAACATATTTTAAAACTATTTTTCTCTTTACGGGCCTAACTGGACACTAGGCTCCATTTCATAACCATAAAGATTCTCTCCTGCTCCCTCGTTCGTCCTGTTATAAATATTCAGTGTGATGGACTGCAAACAACCTACGTTGCAGATAGCCAAACCCAACTTCACCGGTCAGGTATGCACAGCATAAGAGCATGCTCGGACTAGAAAGGTTCACTTTTACAATCCTCCCGCATCTAAGATTAAAAATCATACCCACACAGAAAAATCACCGATAAATAAACAAATATTTCACCTAATACTAATCAAACAAACCAATTCCTGATTTAAAATTCTTGAATCACTCCATATTGCAAGTCTTAAACCTTCTCTCAACAGTTAGTCCTTATCAACTGCAACTTTCATAACTTAAAAAAGTGTATTTAATTGATATAATTTCATCTTTTTTCTCACCTTTGTATTAATTATATCTATTTTGAAATTTAATAAAAAAGATAAAAACTCTGTTCCTGATGAGAATAGTACATTCCAAACGTCGACTATAATTTTTTATCGCAATCATTGATTGTGTTAATTGGAAAAAGTTCATCCCTATTATTTGCTTACTCTGCTCTGTTTTAACTTTAAGATTTAATAATGAACATTTACAGCAAAAGTTTTAATTACATCGTTTAACAATTATGTTTAGAGCATTGGTTTTATTTATTTATCATAAAAAACAAATTCGGAAGAAATTAAGCGATATATACAATATATATAATTATTATATTATATATATAATAAATATATATATATATATATATATAATATATATATATATATAGATATATAATATATACAATATATATATAAAATAATATATATAGATATATTATATATTTATATAATATCAATATTTAGGAGCTGATCACGTTCCGATTCTAAATTATATGCAAGTAATTTTTAATTAAAAAAGAAAACGTTTAAAATAAAGAACAATGAAATAAAAAGAAATAAGGAAGATAAAAGCCCCAACGGTTCGAATTCACCTTCGCAGTATCTTTGTCACGGAACTCAAAGGATATTGGAATATATTGCTTTGAAACTAGAAGTTTTTAAACTACTCTTTGTCTTTTAAATCACTAAGTTACCTTTGCTTTATACGTTTAAACCCTTTAATTTTCGCAATTAGGTCTAATAAATTTATATATATTAGATATGTGATATATATTTATATATTATATATATAGATCATATAAATATATATATATATATATAGTATATTATATATAATCATATAATATAATATATTAATATATATATATATATAATATATTCAGCAAACTCTTACATTCGTGCTACTCGTGCCAGCACGAACGTTACATATAAAACGCTCTATTTGCAAATTTCATTTTAGTTTACGACAAAATCTCTTATTCTTTTAGGACAAGTTCGGTCCATAAAGAAACTATTAACATAATAAAATATAAAAATTATGCAAAAGTAAAATGAACAAAGGTAGAATAACCGTATAAAAAACCTTTAACCAATCCAAAGGTGCTAGCAGCCAAGTATGGAATGGCGGAAGTGGTCTTAATTTACGGGGAAGTACAAAATTTTTTTTATAAATACTATTTATAAACAATATGTTTAAATATAACATAACAAATAATAATTTAAAAAGCTATTATAAAATACAAAATAATAAAGAACATCACCAAAAATACTTAAAAATAATCGAAGAAAAGAAGTGTCTATTAAAAGTCAGAAATCAAAGTAATCAGGGAAATCAAATAGAAAGTATAAGAAAAGAAAAAAAACGTTTAAAAAAAGATCCTTTATATGCATGAATAAATAAATTTTAGAAAATGATATCGCTTATATATATATATATATAAATATAAAATATAATATTATAATAGCAATATATATTATACATAACTGTTATAGTTGTAATAATTAATTTTTGTATAATTGTATAAAATTAGGTATTATATATATATAATTAATATATATACAAATAATAATATAGTAATATATAGTATATATATATAGATATAATAATATAATAAATATATATAAATAATATAATAATATTATATAGAGATGAAGAGACGAGAGAGAGAGAGAGAGTAGAGAGAATATAATCTTATATTCAACTCTTCCAAGAAGAAATGTATAAGTAACACATACTATGGCTGACCCCTAGTTTGTTTACGTGATCCTTACCAATGAACAGACAACACTTTCCGTATAAAGAAGAGATGGGTTTGCTGTTTGACAATCAAACAGAAAACCTGAATTATCTATGATAGACAGTATAAGGCCGAGGATTTGGAGAAGAAAAATGCGTGTGTTTTCTAGCCAAAAGGAAAATTAGGATACGTCTTCGAATATTGCAGGATTATTTAATCAAAAAAGATAGTATGTACAAAACTGTCTGAAACTCATCACTGGAAGGCCGCTACACTATCTATCGTGGTAATAAAGGAAAGTGTGAACGAGAGGTATAATTTTTGGAAGATCAACCTCTTTTATTTTGAGGTTATCACACATGGTCCCATTGAAAAGGGTTATTCTGACAGCTAGTGTAGATAAATAAAGGATGAAAATGAAAAAAAGTTCTTGCTACACAACCTATGTGCACTCTCTTATAGAATCAATGTGAATGAGGCGAATGTTAAAGTTTCACTCACAGTTACATCCCATATGATGTTTCCCTTTACATACATATTATTACTAATATATATAAATATATATAATAGTATGATTATATATATATATATATTATATATATATATCTATACTATATATATAATAGTATATACATAGGTAGAATACTAATTATATAATATATTTATATAATATAATATATATAGTAGATATATTATATATCAATATATATATAGTATATATATTATATATATATATATATATATATATAGGCTTCACTTCTTCAACAACCCATCACCATCAATCCAAAGACATATCCATCCTCCTTCTATACTTCTGCTGTAAGAGCACATTTATTTATCCTTGCATCTCAATCTTTCATTTCTCTCCACACAACATAGATTTTTGAAGCCTTTCTTTCCCAAAACCGAACGAAAATTATTATAATTTTTATATTTAATTAAAGTGCTGCAGGCAGCATTCGTTTAGAACTGTTGGGTCCACAAAATACGTTCAAATTCAAAATTTTTTTTAATTCTAATAAATTTCAATGCCATTTATCTGCTGAATTCTTTAACACTTTCGATCCTATCCGTAACCCAATGATCTATCTTTTTTTTTATCCTTCTAGAGCACTAATGATTTCTTCAATTACCAAAAACCCAACCCCTCCCCCCCCCCCCCCCCCCCCAATGACAAAACAAAAAATATATCGCGGTCCGACAAGCCACCAGGAACAAAGCCCTAATTAATGCATCGTCCGAAAAGGTCCACTATAGGGGTTCGGGGTTTTTTTCCGGCCTCAGCAGATCTATTTCTTTCTATTTTCCGCCCCCCCCCTCCACTCCATTCGAGCGGCCCGATCACAAAACCCCACCAAACAGAAACTACCCATTTTTTTAGCCCCCTATCGAGCCCCGTCACCCACAATAAAATAATATAGTATATAAAAGATATAATATATTAATATTATATATATATATATTATATATTAATATCATATAATATTACTATATATATATATATATATATACACGCGTAGCTATATCAATATCTCCTATATATATATATATAAGGTTATGTACGGATAGTGATTTCACTATCTCGGAAGTGAGACATAGTATTATTCACTACCGCGGATCGGAAATAAAAATCACTCCGCGACCTGCAAGCGTCAATACGAGCATAGTAAGTTTTAATTTTTACGCCATAGGTACTCTCACACGCCTCACCTACACACCACACATCAACACGATATCTGTACTTATATCTATATAATACTAACGCCTCACCCGTAACAGCTTATACTCTCAATTCTCCAAATAAATCTTCTTACTTAAAAAAATAATATAAATTATAAATTTTAATATATATATATATATATATATTATATATATATATATATATAATATACTCAGCTATCATATTACTATATAATACTATGAACGTATTTACCAGAGGCAAGGACGCATTGGACAAACTCATGTGTCTACGCCCACCACTACCCTCTCCAAGCCTCCAATCCACTTTGAAAAGATATCTATATATTAATGCTTTTAAATAATAATTCCAAACTAGGTTTCAATCAACACAACAAGCTTTCCGTACACCTTTCCAGAGGAGAGTTTTGCTTCTCTTTTCGTGCTACAATCGACATCTGCAGACCACTGAAAGACCTCTCACTAGCGCCACACCTTGTCAAAGAGGCTTGCTAATATTTTTTTTCCTGGCGACTTCTGAAAGATGTAGAAAACTTTTTACAATTATTACGCCACAAACCAGTGGATCTTTATCATGATTTCAAGCTCTTTCTCTTTTGATTACTCTTCGTAATTCAATGATAGTGTCTTTAACCTAACGAACATCGTCGTGCACGATTTGTGCTAGCAAGCCAACAACAAACGATTACACTGCACTTTCGGCAATGATATCGCTAATAGATTTAATCTGCATGTCTTGTTCTCTGTGATCCTTTGCCCACGCTATCTTTAGTGCTTGATAGTTCGCCAGCTTTAGCAGCAATATCAATTCGCCATAGGCATCCCAATAAATAATTATACACAGCTGCTGAAACACGTATATCAACGAATCTTTGTTGAAATCAAGGCATTTAGAAAATATCCAACTGCACACGCTCTATCGTATTTGCCAGAGTTTGAAAATCTATTATCGTATCTCCATCATGACGTTCTATTTTGTAATATTTCAGTTCTTTCTTAATATATTACATATATATAAATATTATATAATAAGATATATATTATATATTATATATATTAAATATATATATTAATATATATTTTTTTAATTAAAAATAACTAAATATATATATAATATTATATAACATATATATATATATATATATATATATATAATACATATATTATATAATATATATATATATATATTATATATATATATATATATATATATATAAATTATATATTATATATATACATATAATATATATATATACAATATATATCATATATATAATTATAACTATTACAAGTGGCGTATTTAGGGGACCAGGCGGGCCACTGGCCCCACCCCAATTTTCCTAGACACTCAAATTTAGTTACGTATCTATCCGCTAATAAATACAAAGTGCAGAAGTTAGTTAATTTATATAATCGTCGCTTCCAAGGAAACAAATTACGTAAGTCAGTATTTAAAAACAATCTAAACTGAAATCCAATCAAGAAAACCTGCAACATTATCGATTAGATTTCAGCTGTATTTTCCTTGGAAAGAATGATATTAAGCAACATTTATCGAGACTCCAGGCATGGCACAATTTGCGTACAACAAGATTAACCCAACGATTCCCAAACCTACAACCAACATTTCTTCTCGACCCACCAGACTATTATCGCACACACTTTTCCTATACGCATCTTCTGATCATTTTACTTATCAGCATATACGATAGATAGCCGTTTTAACATTGCCAATTTATCCTACTGTAACCCCACACGCTCCACTATAGGAATACAAATAATTAGGATCACACTTATTACAGGAAATCTCTCGGTACAAAGATCCCACACTTATCATCAGTGTGATCAGTATCACTCCACTAGTTATCCATCACGAATATACTCTCATCACTCACACTATCTACTCATTTGCAGTCACATTATCTATCATACAACCTATATATATCACCTGTTAATGTTCATAGAAAGACTTTCATACCATCAAACCTCTGGAAAAACCTACTGGAAAACACTATTGAGATGAAACCTATTGGAAGTTATCCCCCTCGACATCACATCGAAATATTAAATAAAATTGAAGATATTATCTCGACGTCACTCACTCATGCAGGCGATAAATTTTAACAATTTGCTATTATTTTAGTAATCATATAACCTCAATTATTCTTTACAATGTTAATTTCTGTCCTATCCACTCTACTATACATTATATATATAATACTATATATTATATAATGCGTATATAGTAATATAAATTATATAACATATATAAATAATATATTATATGCACAACATATATAAAATAAAGAACGATATTTGTTTCCCCCGGAAAAAAAATTTGGATACTCCATATATTAGTATATATAATATATAGCTATCATACAATAATATAAGTCATACATAGATCATATATATATATAATCTATTAAACTAATAATATATATATCAAATATATATAATATCCAACCACCTTATAAATAATAGAGCATACAAAAAAAGCAAGAGCAAAATATTACAGTAGCACCAACAACCCCCCCCCCACACACACACACACACAAAATACACCACCCAACATATCCTACCTCCACATTCCGGAAAAAAATACACAAAATCTCAAGAAATATATACCCCACAACGTAAATCTAACATCCACCGAAGCACTCCCTTTAAAAAAATTATTCTACCCCTCCAAACCACCCCCCGAACCCATACAATGCATCTATACAATCACCTGGAGGCGTAAATTTAAATCCGTAATCTAGTAATCTGGTAAGATAGTTATCTTGTAATATAGTTATCTAGTAATATAGTTATCTAGTAATTTAGTTATCTAGTAATATAGTTATCTAATAACATAGTTATCTAATAATATAGTTATCTAGTAATATAGTTACCTAGTAATATAGTTATCTAGTAATATAGTTATCTAGTAATATATTTATCTAGTAATATAGTTATCTAGTAATATAGTTATCTAGTAATATAGTTATCTAGTAATATAGTTATCTAGTAAAATAGTTATCTAGTAATATAGTTATCTAATAATATAATTATCTAGTAATCTGACAGAGAATGTTGAGGTGAATGTTTTGAGACTCTCTTTCCAAATCCATAGTTCACAAACAGTTTTACTTCCAATAATCCTATGTTAACACAACAGTAAGTAAGAGTGAACCCTTTAAAGTTTAGGCCTCTCTCGGGAAGGTGTTTGAGAGAATGTTTTTTTGATCTTCTTATGTTAAACAACAACTGATTAGTGACAGATCTAACGCACATTTCACCAAATGCCCGAATATGATTTACAGAATGTAAAATGCGCTCATCCTGCAGACTCTAGGATAGCCAATTTTTGCTTCAAAAAACAGTATTACAGAGTCATATATGTGCGCTAGGAGATCGGAATTAGAGTTTACACTGAGAGAAATATCTGAATCAATTAGCAAAGAATACGAATAAACGAGTGGATCGTACATGGTTATTATTATAAAGGATAAGAATTTTGCACTCTATCACAACGCTCTGTATACAATTTAAGCATTAGATAGTGTATTGATGGAAAAGAGTGTTCAGTCACATTCGTAAATATGCGAATATAGAAATCTATTAAATCCCTCCTATAATATAATAATCAAGAATTCAAAAATAACACTCCTTGTGACTTTACTCCCAACAATAATTTAATGAGTTATAATATTCAAACTGATTCGCCATAAAATCATACATTACGCAAAATTCTATAAATAGAATGGGCGATAGAAGTTGAGTATGAACAAACTTGTTGTGACTTCTTGTCTTAATTATATGCTTAAAAAACCGATTACTATAATCATGGCTCCCAGAGTTAGTATTACTGAATAAATGAGATTAGATCTAATTTCTCTTAGTATAATTCTATCTCAATATTTTATTATATGTAGCATTAAAGTCACTCTTTAGCTAAATAATTATATTAATATAATATATAATACTATATAATAAATATATTCAACTCATACTAATTATTAATTGATTACTATTTTAATCTAGAGACCCTTAAATTTTGCATTATTTAACTGAGTGACACATTAAAATTTTATGTCGAATAATATTAAAACTACTGTCATTTATCTAACTCATATTCAGTTTGCCAGCAACATACCTCACAAATTTGAGGAAAACTATTTAGGATACACTGAAGGACTTTTGATTGTTAAACACACTCTAGCGAGTAATGCTTAAAATAATTTCAAATTTATTAATTTTAAATTTTTGAAATATTCTGGTTTAAAAATTGTCTACAAATATCTATCGAGATTGGCAATGTATGGTTATCATTAATTGTGAGAGTGCCACGAATATCCATAGCAATGTTAATCCTTCTCAGATTTCATAAGAGACTTTAAATGACGATTATATTTCGCTCTTCTAGCTTAGTCCATATGATTAATTTTCCCGTTTCCCAATAGGCGATAGAAGGTGAGCAATTAACCTATATTGAACCGCGAGTAAAAACTAATGATTTCTCGTACACAAACTCTTTTTCTCCTTTTCTTCTAATAACTTCTGAAGAGATGTTTATGAATCCTCCGTACACAAATCTATCAAATTAATGGACTAATAAGCAGCCCATGAGCGATACTAATTAGGTGGAGGAGACACCGTTTAGTAGGAGTAATTTAAGAGACTCAACTGCATATCAGTACTACATAGTAAATTTATGAAGTGAAAAGTCAAAGAGTGGTAAAAATCTGTGTACATTTAGATAGAACAAATGCAAGCAGATACAGGATGGTATCGTGATAAAAGCATTGAATCAGAAAGAAGAGGAGAAATAGCAGCCTTTAGAGTCGATTTTACATAAATGTTATACCGTTATAATTAGTATACTTTTTAACACAAGATAAGTTATTATACTTAATTTCGATTTCACAAAGGTATACATACTACACTACAGCTATGCAAATAAAACCTCGTCTCAAAAATACATGACGTAAGACTCTACATTTCAGCTTTGTACGCGAGTACGACAAGTTTTGAAATTTTCAAATATTGAAATAACGTCATTTTATTTAATAAATGATACATTACCTTTTTGGGAGCTATATCACAAATTCTCTCTCCACTCATCAATTAAATGCCATACCTGCTACAATATTATCTTTCCAAGCATATTGGGGAAATTTTTGAATTTTAAACTGTTTGTGACACGCCAGTTCAATATTTCAACCTCTGAGTTCCTCCGATCTTAATATACAATTCATACGATCCTTAGTTACTGTCTGCTTTACCAGTACTTATATTATAATATCCGTATTCACAGTATATTTAGTTATTATATCGTGTTTTATAATATTGTTGGTTTCTCCTAAATAAGTGTTTGTGCAGTTTTATTATAATAAAGTTTTAATTGTAACTACGATATATTAGTACTTATCTTGCGCTTTAATTTTACTTCGGCAGCACAACACACTACTAATACAAACATAAGTCGCAGTTAGCACTAATTTTATGGGATTTAAGTATCTAAGATTGAATTGTAATATTAAACGATTAGTTGTAAATCGATTTATGTAGAAAACGATAATGATAAATTTAAAAAAAAATCGTATTATTATTATTACAAGAGCTTATACTACGTTCATTAATAATAATTTGTCAGCCGCAAAGTTAAGAAATGATGTAGGTGATTTGTTTGATATATGCGAAAACGATTTTGGTGCATGCTAGGTTTTTTTTAGAACATTCAACCTAATATTCTTGCCTCTAAATATATACAGAGAAATGTTTTAAAAGAATGTTCAAATAGTAAGAGAGTTGGAGAAAAATTTAAATCTGAGTTTCTGCAAGCTATATCGAGAAACTATCCATGAATTGTAAGTACCTTAAATTATCTATATATATATATATATCTCTATATACTATAATATATATTATATACTATATTATATATATATCTTCATATATCTCTCGTAATATCCTACTTACTTATTATTTATATTTCGGCAGCTACTAAACAGCTATCAGTAAAAGTTATCAGAGCTAGTCTCTTTCTACGGCACATTTGGATTCCAGTTAAAGTTTAGGGTTAATTTTACGCACAGTTGAGTACAACGTCAGACCCCCTAAAAATAGCACGCTACTCTTACCTTTTTAAGGGCGGGCCTCGAGCCGATGGGGGCCGGAGGAGGGGACGTTTCATACCCCGGAAGGGGGGATTAGGAGGAACCCCCATCCGCTTGTTAAAAAGGGGTCAAATCCACGTTTTGACCATGTTCAAAAACCATTCTAGAAGTTATATCACATGGGAATCAAGGTCAAAATATGTCCAAATCATACTCAATGTCGCTTCTCAATAATGTAAATAAGTCGGGCGTAACTTATAGCGATTTAATAAAGGTCTGAAACCTCGCGGTTACAAAAGACCACAGAGCGATATCGAGAGTAATATGAGTATTGTTAGGGAGACGGTACCCCGTCAATCAATCGATATTCAGAAGTTAGTTATACACCCCTTCGAAGTACTCAGTTTCTGTAAGCTCTCTTGTCTCCTAATATACTGATCCTAACGCGAAGTATTAACTAATATAAATTTGATCAGTATAATAATTCATCTTTGTGCATACGTATAAAATTTATACCAAGTTATATCTACTCATTATTACGCACGTATTTTACCCGAATACCGCTGTGCATAATCCACTGTCAGCTAACTCCGTCAATCTAATATTTATTTTTCTAAGTAATTCTCTGTTCGTATCTCTTGTCTAGCGTGTATTTTTTTTGTAAATGGGATCCCACTGACCTTTTCCACAGTCTCGCATGTGGTGCATGTTCCAATCTTAGAGGCGGACCATAATTGTGTGAGCATTATATTCCGCTCTAATTTCTAACACATCCGTGTCTCTTCACAGAGATGTAAATATAGTGTTTTGAAGGACAATCCTCTATGGAAAATAGTTTATTATGTTAAGATGCGAATATATAGGTCGCACTATGAGGAGTTATATATGGTTGAGTATACGGTCTCGTACACATCGATTTTTATGGTGTAGGTGGTTCGCTTCTTATGATGGAGGTATGCGGAGATTAAAGAAGTTATAATCTCTTTTCCAAGTGGTATTATTTTCACCAAATTAACTATTCTCTTCTACCGGATAACGTCATTACAAATTGTGGGCGTTGTAAAACTCCAAAATGAATGTTAAATAATCTGCTGTTTTAATATCCACTGGTCAATTGAGAGATATAGATAGAGACAAAGATCAAGTGTTCCAGAAAACTGTCATATGCTTCTTGGTATCCATATCTTAAGGTTCGTACCTTTCAATTTCCCAAATTGAAAAAGAAATCAGTATTATATACTGTAAAATGCAAACATAATTGGGTGCACACAAATTCTCTGGTTGAATTATAACTTCCATTAATTCAATGATTCCAAAAACTAGTATTGGATCGTCTCTCATTAGTCACTATTCTATGGCATGCAACAATTTTGAAAGAATCACAAATTTTCAACTACTTTCGTCTTCCTTATTCATTCACATTCTTTTCAATATCATCTTTCTGAATGATGTAAATTAAACTCTTGTATCATGATTTATCCATAATATTAAACGATCATGCTCTCACTAATTCTTGGAGTTGTTATTGTGTCCAAGTATACACAGATATATAGTTTATCTGAGCCTATTCTAGCGCCATCCTCTCCGTCTTATTATTTCGTTCCACGCAGGTCTTGTCTCCTCGCCGCCTGAAGGATATTATCTTATGTTGAGAAAAATTCCAATACTCTAGAATCTTCTTTGGGAAATGTATCTTAGTAAATTAAATACACTTTGTTTGTCCCTTTTATTGGTTATATTTAAATGTGCTGAGTAATATCTTTAGCAAAAGTGCCGATATCCGCGTCACAAAACAATTTTGACTCGAAAACCCGAGAGAGCAACAGAGGCATTTCTTTCAATGATTGAAGGCCGTAGTTCTTTATTCTTTATATAAAATAGAATAGAATCGGTCATCAGGGCTATCTAGTCTGATGATCAAACTTCTCGGCTAATTGTCTCTCACCTAAGGAAAATCTTACTTTCAGAATCAAAGAAAGAATTCGTGTGATTTACTGGTGTCTGCAAGATATTTGCTCACATATGGAGCAGATCTTAGATTTTCTTTTAGCACATAAAGATGATTATTATTGCTTTCAGGGGATGATAAAGTGTCGATATGTTGTCCTTACGGGGAGTTCAACAATAGAAATTGTGCCCGACTCCCCCAAATATTTTTATAGCGCTATAATCTGTCATGTCTCGCTAAAAATATTTTTTAAATACTCTCAATTACCAACTTCTCGCACAAATAATTCAGGAGTGAACATTAAACAGACTGGATTTAACGAAGTGTATTTTTTCCAAGTTACATAGAGAATTCTGACTCTCCTCGATTCGAAGCCTCTCATCCTTCGGTCACAGGTGATTCAAACCAAAACTCTATATTTCTCGGATTATTAGATACAGTAAAACTAATGAGATATACTGTTCCTCTTAACAATCTCCGGATTCATAAGTGTAGCAAGAAAGATTTTCAGTTAAGCTACATTCACATATCTTTTAGATAATTATGATGTTTCCTCAATATCCTTCTCGGCCATAAAGGTTGCTGATGAAAGCAAGCCGTCGTCTGATAAACAATAATTTTCTGAGCTAATTGTATATTCTATCGTATAAAAAATAAGTTGGTCACCTGAAGGTAGTGACGAAATCCGTCTCCCAATGTGTTTTGTAAAGTATGGAACTCGCTCTCTCTCTTCTTTTAGGCATTCACGCCCTAATTTATTTAGATGACATTATAGTATATTCGAAAGATATAGAATCACATTATCAGAGTCTTAATTTAGTTTTTGCCGCGCTAAAGAAAGCGAAACTAAAGGTGAAATTGGAGAAGGCAAATTTCTTTAAACGTTCATTAGTTTATTTAGGGTTTATGATCAGTTCAAAGGGTTTATGTGCTGATCCTGTAAAGCTTCAAGCTTTGAAGTCGTTCCCGGTTCCCACCGATGTATCCTCTGCTCGTTCTTTTGTTAGTTTTGTGTCATTTTTTCGTAATCTTGTGCCTTCGTTCTCAACCATTGCTCAACCCATCTTTTCCTTGTTCAAAAAGAACGCTAAATTTTGTTTGGCTCAGTGAGCAACAAATAGCTTTTGATAACATTAAAGCAAAAGTTAATCATCGAACCATTGTTACAATTTTCGGATTTTATTGTATGAACAATTTTATCTCGATTTTCAAAACGACGCTAAGTAATAATAGTTTTTATGGTAGCTGTTGTTTGCACAAGAAGTGATGATTCAAGGGTATTGCTGACCGTCCTGTTTCCCTTTGCTTCTCGATATCGTTGAGTAAGAGCACTTTGAGAAGAATAATTCTCTCCTGGAATGAGAGGTATGTCATTTGGCTTATCCGTTGTGTGTGCTTTATCTGGGAGAGAAAGCTGTGGTGTGAATCCCAGCGCTCATAAACCGTATATATTCAGCAGATCATAACCATATGGTTGCTATTTTTTTAAGGAATAAAGCATTAAATAATAAAATGGCAAGATGGGGTCAAAGTTAATTCGTTCAATCCTGAAATCACTTTTAGTAACTAAGAGAAGGATATATGAAAATATAATCTCGCTCACGCTCTATTCCTCTCACTATCTCTCGCTCCAGATTTAGTTCAATCCACAGTGTATCGATTATAACTTAAGTCTCACCAAAGCAGTTTTTCCATCTTACATCCGATGTAATCAAAACGGAGCAAAGAAAGTGTTCAAGATTCTCTTCGTCCAATCAATTAATTCCATTAAAACAATGGTCAAAGTATTAATTTCCCTCATGTTCTCATCCACGATATCTTATAGTTATGTGTACACAAGCGAATGCCAATATCTCATAGAAGTTCCGATTTCTCATGGGGATTACAGTTACGTTAGTCTTATCATTTTAGTTTAGGGGCTGGTCATCTGCTGGGCTCACGTGAAGAAAGAAAATATACCTGCTCATAGGTAACATCTATCTCCACACACGATGGTCGACAAGCTATTAGTTTTATGATTTCGTAGAGTAATGTTCGTCATGTCCTTAGGGTGAAAGGTAAATATAATAGAGAGCGCCATCTTTCAAGATATCCCATTCCGATCAACCGTTCTGGACAGGGATTCTATGCTGAGGATTTTCGTAAGGGAGTCTACCAATATATAATACATGTAATAAAGCGTTTCAGGATGCTAAATATATTCTTGTTTTATAAAGATTCATTAAGCAACGTTACGTTGAGATTATGATGTATTCCGTTCTCGTAGTGGGCATTCATTTGACTAAATTGCTTTTGCTTATCTATAGGGTTTATTGTAAGGCATACAACTAAGCAAGCCTATTATCTTTTAATGTGATCAAAGGTTAGTGTTTTTGTTATCAATCGTTTTTTATCAAGCAATTAATGCAAGCTTTGGAAGGTATTAATTGTATGAGAATATATAAAACCTCACCTCGTCTCCCATCCACTTTTCACTAATTCCTCTAGAATTGATCGCGGCGCAAATGTGCAAATTGAGAATTTAATTTACGTCGTTTACCGCTGATGGAAATAACGGTATAAACGATTTTTAGTTCTAATTTCCTTCCTTTCCGCTGCAATTGGGTATATAATCTTCTTATAAAGTATCCTCGTTAATGATGTTTTGTAACATTTTGCATTATTTTTTAGGGTAGCTCATGAAAAAGGTTATCCATTATGATAGTATAGAGAACTACGTCACACTCCTTTTCACACGATATCCTGATAAAGAATTGTTGTCTACGCACTCTATGAAGAGTAAAGACTTGGTAAATATTAGAACTAATTTTAATTCTCATGGGTAGAATTGCGAATAGAAAAATTTAAGAAGTAGAAACAAGAAGTTTTGTAGAAGACAGCATAAGTAAAAAGCTGAAGATAAGAAGATCTTAATTGGCAGTGTAGAGTATTTATTCTTGATGTAAAACCTGCTGGAGTATGTAAAAAGTTGTTTCCGTCGTTGGAGAGGACCTTTTAGAATTATTGGTATTCTCGGAAGAAACAGGTTTATTCTTCAATGTCTCCAGACAAGGTTTGAGAACTACAGGGTTGATAAATTCAAAATCGTAAGCCAGAGCTCGTATTTTTCAGAATTCAAAATCTTGTTCTAAATCAAAATCACTTCATCTTATTACACGCGATAGTAAAGAGGCATGGTGTGATAAAAATGTTGTACAATGATGCAATCCTGAACAGATATTAATATTCAGCATGACTCGAAAGAGTCTGTAAGTTTGTCTATGAGTTCCCTATATTCAATATAAGATCTTTTCAAAGTTGTGGTATAAATTAAATATGCTCGTACTGTTACAAGCAGTCAATCACATGATAGTACATAGGTATTACCAATTCGTCTTTATCATGATCTCACTTGCTAAGTAGTCAATATTTCATAATCCTAATTATCTCAATCAAAAGTGTTCATGATAGCACGGCAGGAGCGTCTCATTTTTGTCAGTATAGTATAGTTCTTGAATTATTAACGTTTTTGATGAGTGAAAAATCAAAATTGAAGAGTGTAAGTTATCAAATTTTTAAAAAAATATAATGTTAGTATTCTCTGATGATTCTGTATGTGTAATTTCGTTCCATATCAGGCCTATCAAGGCTCCTCCAGAGTTATCAACCAAAGCCCCTTCGAATGGTACGTTCCACGAGTATATAAGTATCAAAATACTCATAGTACTTCCTACATTCTTCAAGATAGAATCTCTAAAGTCAAGCTTCTTTGTTCTCATATCTACCAATTAACGTTCGTTTTCTCAGAAATACGTTTCTCTAGGTTAATTTCTGTCTGTCAAAACGCAAACTGCATTTGTCATGTTGATTTGTTTTATGAAAGAACAATTTGATATTAATTATTATTATTATTATCGAAGGTATTAAAATTTTAATTATCAATCTTTAAAAAAAACGAATGATATTATTCCTGTATCCTGTACCTGAATTGCTGAGATGATGAACGATGATCGTGAGAAGTATGTCTGACGTTTCACGTATTTCACTTATTTATAATATTTCTATTAAGATTTCTTTGTTTATGAGTAATTTCACGAAGTAGCATTCGTTTGAGTATATCTGTTCCAGAATGTAGTAGAATTTACAGTGTAAATATTTTCAGGGTGGGAGCTTTTCTTTCCCGACTCGAGAATATATAGTATATAGATACCTATATGAGAGTTATATATAAATGAATTAATACCTGTCACTTATCTTTCTCTACGGGTAAGTATAAATTTTAGAGATAATATATACCTATATATATAATATATATATATATTATAATATAATATATATATATACCCTAGCCATTTCATCTTTCGAGAGTAAATATTGTTTATGTGGCATCTTAGTATTTTGTGAGTTAAGAAGAAGTAAATAGTGACAATATTGCGTCCTATGAAAATGTTTAAGATACCGTAGCGCAATTGCAAATCGGCAGAGAGTCCCTTTTTCCTGAGTGTCGTGCGACAGAGTACGTGTGTGCTGTCGCTCTAGCGGACGGTGGATAGTTGTACTTACTCGAAGAGCCTGTGTTTTGTGTTTAATGCTTAAAAACTGTGAAAATTTGTTTTAATAATTATTTTATGCAGCCATATCAATATTTATGGCTAAGAAATAATAGCATAATCTCTCTATTCGTTGAATGATCTAAGAGATGAATTTCGTTATATTTTTATATAATCTAAATGAAAAGTTAGAGAGTAGTAATTCAAAGTCCACTAGACATTCTGAAAAATAGAAGTGATAATTGTAAATCGTCCATTGATTTTTGTTGAAAAAATCGCAAGTGAAGAATCTCCATAATCTAATTCCTTTTAGTAGGTTCCCTACTTACGGAAGTATCTCTCTATTTCTTATGTTCTTAATTTAGGAAGTATCGTAATCTTCTCAATCAGGCTCGTAAGCCAGTAGAGCACCACAGAGTCCGACCTTGTAACCTGTATCTCTCCCCACCAACATCCATTTATATTATTTAGTACTCGATTATAAAGATTAAATGAAACTTTTGTACACATTTAATTCTGATAACAGAAACTCATAGTTCGTTTATTGTGTCACGCTCTATATTTTAAGAGAATTTCAAGATTAAATTTATGTGCTTAATAATAAGGATACCTTCAAATTACATTGTTTCTACATATCAATTTTATTGAAGCGCATAATGACACCGCATAAGATTATTAAAATTTATTTTAAGAGCCATTATCATACTTCTTCTTCTGTTAGAGTATCTCTATATATCTGGTCTAAGTGCGTTAAATTGTATTTATTCGTGAATCCGTCCCTAGTCATTTTCAAAAGAACTTAATACTTTATGTAAAATTCTCCCTGAGAGCATATGGCGTTTAACACAGTTGGTCAAGAAAAAGGAAGACACTGTAATATAATGAACAGAGTTATAGACACAAGGGAGTAAAATATTTATTAATATATAGTTATATATATATATAGATAATATACTATAATAATAGCAAAGTAAAAACTACTATAACTTGAGTTTACTTATAAATTATATAAGAGAATTAATACTATGTCACTTCTTAATCATATAATATACTTATACCTCATAGTATAGATATATGATTAATTTCCTGAGCAGTAAACCACTCTATATAAGCGTCACTACATTAATACCGAGAATGACCGGAAATATCTCATATATTTTTCGAATATTAGAATAACTTAGGTTTATAATTGAGAGATATCTTAGTGATACTCGAGACACACCAGTTTTTTTTTTAAGATATTTGAAATTGCTATTAATATAAAGTCAATTTCTGATTTGGAACCTTCTTACATCTATATGGGTCATGTTAAAAACAGCGCAAGGTGTTACGTTATCATGTCACAAGGGCAATTAATGATACTGACACCAAATTAATGGATTCAAACCCCGAAATTTCCAAATGCCATAAAAAAATTTAGTATAAACATAGCATATTAATTAATAGAATCCTTTCACAAAATAGCAAAATTTTTCTCTTTGCTAGATTACTTTTTGATGCCGAGAGCACTGCGAAAGGCATAGCCTCTATTTTTGGATTCTCAGTCAGGCCAATTGACACACATGATAAATTTAACAATCGTTACTAACCACTTCGCGCCCTAATCACGCTATTGCCGCGGCTACCCTAGAGACGCCGGCGGCAAATTTAAAGCGTACGCTATAAAATATTACCTACTTTTAGTGGCAAATATTTTAGAATATTGCCTCTTTAATGAATCTTTTGAAGAACTAGCTTGAAGGTCAAACACTATTCTGACTTCTAACTTGGTTTATCATTGGATTGCTTCACACGGCACAGCGAAAACAGATGTATCTGGCTATGAGGTAACCAGATTTTTATTAATAAAGCATCTATTGAGAGATCTGCTTTTCACCAAAATCTGGATTACATTCGGCTGCAAAGAGATTAATATAAAATACAAGAAATTTTTTAGGTCACTCTCCGAGTGTACGAATACTCAGGATATTTACACACTCAGATTCAAAAATTGTATTTTGGAATACCAAGGATTGTGGAATAAGTGCACCTTTGGATACATGAGGAATAATTCTATACACATTATCTGACCATTTGCAAAGATTTTTTAACGGGCATAATTAGCAGGCGAATCTAAGTATAAACCTGAAGCTATACAAGCACAGTATTTTCCCGCTCAACTTTGTTCATAACTATGATGAGCGAGAACTAGGGTAATCCATTAGGGTCCTATTGCACCACAGTAACAGCCTTGGACGCGCAGTATCACATTTCACTCATGATGTTTCTCCTCATCTAGTTGAATTAATCTCTTGTAAATTAATATACTTATTCTGGTCTTTATTTATTTTCATTACGTGTGGGGAATGGAGTACCTCCATGCGGGTGCCATTTCGTAGTATTGTATGAATATTAGTATATTCATATATTCATTCACATATTATTAATTGGAATAGGTATAATTTTAAAATTATTTTTTTGTGAGTCTTAGGTTCTATTCTGTCATTAGGTATTTAGTTTGAAGAGCTTTCTGCTACACGCCAGCTCACGGATTATGATATTAAATTTGCAATGTAGAACAACATGGACGAATCAATTGATATTCTGCGAAGTGATAAACGATTATGATAAATAATTGCTATAAGTGAGATATGTATTATTAGAGAGACATTAGAGAGTATGTAATGTATCTTTAATAGAACGCTTACCAACGTCATCTTCACTGTTTAAACACTATTAACAAGTGTGATGTATATTATTAAGCGCCCTGATATTGTTTGGAAGATGTTATTGTACACGAGAGCAAACTGTTTGAGAATCTGTTTCAGATAGACAAAGTATTCTCCCTTTCATTTCGGAGTTCGCGATCCAATCTATTGAGTACGGTTATTATTAGATTCGCTAAAAATTATATGGTCGCCAGCCTTCCCAGCGCTTTTTTTTTTTTTTTCCGAAAAAAGGGATTTATTTTTTAAAAATATAACAAAAATAAAAAAATACGCTGTCCTGCTTAGACAAATTGTCTTTTTGAGAACCTTGTAGATTCATTGTGGGTTCTCGTGATACTAGCCTGAAGATTACCAGATGAGAGTTTGGCTATATCATGGATAGTACACTGGTTACCTCAAAGTTCGTGAGTATGGCTTAAAAACGGTTTAATTACTATAGACTTTGATAAGTGAACATCAACAATTTGTATACGAGTATGGTTCTTGGAACTTCTCGAAGCAAAAACAGCCTATCATATGGCACTTTATCCTCGTATTTTTATCCACGAAGTGGTCCATTGTCTCATAGTCCTGCGCAGTTCCTAAAGATCGACATACCTAAACATCGACAACTTACAATGGATTGCTTGACCAGACTACATTTGAGGTAGTAAAATAAATCTTTAAATATTTTGCATATGCACAGTTCAACAACACTATTGTAAACGTTTCGGGGAGCAAGTTGCAAAGAGTGTAAGAATACATGAGTAGAGAAATACGTAGATGTAAATGTAGGTTTTCTTGGTTATAATCGCACACATAAATGTACAACACTTACTTTTACTTGTAAAAAAGTGATTTCCTTTTTGCTGAGAAGATTATTTATCCTGGGTGTAAAGTAACTGGATTCGTTTTTTTGTTTCTTATAAAACCGGTTTCTATGTGGTTGAGATTCGGGGGAGGTTGGGGGTTTTTTATGGTTCAGACAACTAGAGGCCATATAATTTGAAAAATTATGTTATTTTTAACCATCAATTCAGTTGTCAATGTTTCTAATTCAAACACGATATTCTCTCAAATTAAGGTCCTATGAAGTAAATAGACGATAAATTTTGTAAACCGTCATATTAAACTTCTTGTTCACTCTGTGCAAGCTTGCGTTTTTTGTAATAACAAGTCATTTATTGTTTACGATTAGTTTTAACTTTACAATTGCATCACTTGTATGAACTTTCATAAAAAGAAAATTTCTCAAAAGTGCATTTTTTATTTCCTTGTAATTCTCATATATATATATATATATATATATATATATATATATATATAAATTATATATATATTATAAATATATATATATATATATATATATATATATATATATATATATATATATATATATATATATATATATAATAAATTATATATATATATATATATATATATATATATATATATATAATATATATATATATAATATATATATATCTATATATATTATATATATAATATATATAATTATATGCGAATTATTCAAGACATAATATAATTATATATATATTTATAACAAAACATATGTAGGTTAAAAGGAGCGCAAAATATGAAAACAAAGTGAGTAAAAAAAAATACAAAACATAGTTCACAAACAAAAAATTTAACATAGTTATTGGTATACTTGCCAAATTTCGTGTTAACGGTTACCATGTTAACTTGTTAATATCTGAGGTTAATACAAATTAAAATGGTGAAACTAACCACTCAATATGGTTGATAAAAAAAATTGAAACTGATTATTGGTATACTTAACACATTTCATGTTAACTGTTACCATGCTAACTTGTTAAAATCAGAGGTTTATAGAAATGGTAAAACTAACCAAGCAACATGGTTGATAAAGTTTTTAACAATATTCATTGGTTCAGTTACCACATTTCTTGGTTAGTATTAACCATAGTATATTGTTATATACTGAGGTACATCTACGAATTGTTGTTTGCGTTTTAAACATAATTTATAGTTAAAATTTTCAACCACTTATTTTTTTGAGTATACCTTGATAATACGTCGTACTAACAAGTTAAAATTTGTAGTCAGCAATATTCAAATTGCTTACCACCTAAATTGCATTTCAATATATGCATATATTCTATATATGCATATATTCTATATATATGTATCAGCATTGGCGAATGCTCATACTAATTCGTAGTACTATATGATAAACTATTTGACTGTTATACCGAATTGATATTTTTTCCTATTTGTTGCTATATTATTATATATGCATATAATCAATATACTGAGTAAGCATGATCAAGTTGCAACCGTCTGAAGTTTAATTCAGATGGTTTTAGGAACCTAAGTCAAAGAACGAAATACTTCACATAAAATGTACTTGTACCGACGATTATCTGAATGGATTCTAACGAATGCAAAACAAATTGCAAAAAAAAAAAAAAATGCATATGCGGTCGTCACCAGTTTTATTGGAGGCGTACACCACCAACAGCTTGTAATACTTGAGGTGATAACAGAAGCACCTAGTGGTTTAAGAAAAAAAAAACATTTCTAATTCGAATATGAGAAAATGATCCTGGACCGATGAATTGGTTAAGTGGACAAACAAGAAAAACGTAAGTGATAGAAGTTAGTTCTTCAAAGGGGGAAAGGTGGAAGAAACGAACAAACTTATAAATGTGATTAAAAGGAGTAAAGAGAATGATATGGGTATATGGTTGAGTAAATTAGAAGGTAAGATTCATGTAGAGGTTTATACTGATGCTTCTTATGGTATGGAAGGTTGTACGAGTCCACAGAAAGACAAAAGGAAATAGATGTCCGATTGCGTGGAAAACGAGGTGCATGAGCAGGGTTGCAAGATCTACAATTGAGGCTGAAGCGATTACTTTTATTGAAGGAATACGACGAGTAGTGATATATCTTGAAGAAAGTTGGAATGAAATTGTTGGTGGTGATAGATTCGATGTGATAGTGTATACAGGTAGTAGGATATTAAAAAATACAGTAACGCAAGTGATGAGTAAATGCCTACAGAAGATGTAACTTGGATCAAGTGGATGATGGAAGAAAGTTTTTCAAAGGGTGAATGGGTGAATACAAGAAATTAGTTAGCAGATGTTTTTACTAAGAGTAGAGTGGATGTGAAAGGAGTAAAATATTATGTGGAAGGAAAGAGAGGGGGGGAGTAGAGAAAGATTTAAAAATGTTTTTATTTTTTTATTTTTTTAGATTGCTTGAATTTGGACTTTTTATCTCGCTGTAATCCCGTTCGCAAGCTTGCATACATGTAGTTTTATTATTTATGTCCAGTGATTGTTTATAAAATTTATTGTTTTCAATGTGCATAATTTATAAAGAAAAGAATAACATAAAAAAAGGGTGTGTATGAGGATTTGTGGATAGAGTCTTGATAACAGGACTAGTTAAACTGGTTTATACCTTTCCTGATATCAGGTTAGAGGTTTTCTTGAGGCGGAGGATTCACTTTGTTATATCATATATATAATATATATATATTAATTATATATATATATATATATATTATATATAATATATATATATATATATATATATATATATATATATATATATACGAAACAAGTTCAGAATGTTCTTTTACACTTGAAGAGTTAAAGCCAGATGATAGCTTATTTTCGATAATGTGTAATCTTGATGAAATCAATTTTGACACTGAAAATGAAAGTGCAGAAGAGCTCAATCTACAGAACAAACTGAAAAAACAAATTGATAAAACAATATGTATTACATCTAATAGATATAATGGAAAAGGATCTCAATATACAGAACGAACTTGTAGAAGTTGACAAACTGAAAAAAAACAAATTGTATTAGATCTGATAAACAAAATGGAAAAGGATTTCAATCTACAGAACGACTTTGAAGAAGTTGACAAACTGAAAAAAAACAATGTATTAGATTTGATAGATAAAATGAAAAAGGATCTCAATCAACAGAACGACCTTGAAGAAGTTGACAAACTGAAAAAAAACAATGTATTAGATCTGATAGATAAAATAAAAAGGATCTCAATCACAGAAACGACCTTAGAAGAGTTGACAACCTGAAAAAAAAAACAATGTATTAGATCTGATAGATCATCGTAGCCCCAAAACAAGCACACGCCGAATATATGCACGTTTGGTTATTGCACGAACACTACGTCGAGAGCATATATACCCCCTTTCATATACAGGCTGTGCAATTACTGCATGAAGGCGACAGTCATGCTCATGGTCGATTGTGTGAGGATGGATAGAATACTTTGAGGAACTGATAAAATTCGAGAGATAAGCACGTCAGAGGTTATCTGCAAATATGTAAGTGATAACGCTACAAGAGGATAGCGCTACAGTTGTCAGCCGACGTGTACGTTAGAGTGGCGAATCCGTAATCTCATAGCATCAATCAGCACTCGAATGTCCTTTGCGTCGACTATGTTTAACTATGATAGTGTAAAGCAAGAGAATAGAACCTTATATTATCGAGGTTTTAGAACCCTCAACAACTGGATACTACTGGGGTGGATGGCAATCACACGGGCGATGTAGGTCCCAAAAACTAGAACGGTATTAAGAGATGGAAGGTATGAGATAGATGCGGTGTAGTCGCACAGGCAGGCACATTGCTTGACAAATCAGGGTACGAGGGTATAGTTTTCTGACGATAAAGAAAGATGTATGTATAGACGACACAGGGAATGTAGCACGAGAGGTGTATAGGATGAAGAAGAGTTTCATGTATCGGGTCAGACAAGTTCTCGAGCACCAGTAGCGCAGAGAGGCAGCGTGGCTCCGCCGGACTCGGCACAGGACGGTACCGAGTTATATAAACTCAGGGTTAAGATGCCCATAATTAATAGTAACATATCGTAGTGTCTTTATATGAGGCGGTGGGTTTATTAACAAGATCGTATGAATTCTCGAATTTGAAGTTTTCAAAGTTTTTCTAATGGATATTTCTGGGACGGCCCCTCCCCCCGTTATGTGGGTTCCTCTTTCCCACGAAAACAATTACAAGAGACAGAACGCAAACGTGAAAACTACATGGAGAAGGCTGGTGTGTAGTAATTATTGCTCCGAGGAAACACATGTGAGAAGCCATTAAAAGAGTCAAGAGGAAAGACAATTAAAGATGGCAGGAATCGCAAAGGCAGAATAGAGATAAAAGAGTTGGAATGTATAAGGAAGGCATAATGAGCCTAATGGTGTTATACGCGATCTAGAGCTCGAGCAATGGCACAAAAAAACATTTAGATCCAACGTTGCGCCCTTAGGACAGTGACGCGTGATTAACACTCATTCCTAATGCAGTGTGCCCTAACTAATTGCTCGAATTAATTTATCACGCTGTAACGAATTTAGTATAACATATACGACATGTGTTTTAGTTTTCAAAATAAACTAATATAATAAAATATATTTATTCATTTAAATATTATATTCAACTATAAAATAAATAATTATTTGCATCATACACATTTTTTCTTTTAATAACTTTCATTTTAACTTATTATTCAAACTAAAAATAAATTATTGGGTTACCGTGGTGTGTATATATTTTTTATTATATTTTCTTTTATATATAATTTTGAGTTAAATAAAATATACTCCCTCTACCTATTTTCCTTCTAATTACTCTATATATAATACTTATTATGTTAAAGTTATATTAGAGTATATAAATATAGTAATATTCAATATTCGTTCTTCGATGGGGGAAATAAAAGAATTTAAATGGGGGGTAGTGGTATAGAATCGCGGAGAATGGAGGATAAAGCTGGAGGGGTGCCCCCTACCCTAATTATATGCTGGATGAATTTTGGTTTTTGTGATCCCTAACGGACAGCATGAATTGTTACAGTGAAACTAACGAGGCCTTAAATTGCGTTATACATTATTTAAAAAACTAAAAAAGAAAAAAGTATGAATTGAAAAAATAAGGATAATAAGGTGAAAAAAACCAACAAATAACATTACCATTACATCATCAATATCTTTATTACTTCTATACTATTCAAAATGACATAAATTCATAATATGACTAACATGATATATATATATATATATACATATATATACATAAATTTATTTTCATTAAATTTTTAGATTTTAATAGATATTAATATAATATATATATGATATGTCTAGTAAACGAAATGATTGGATTTTAGAACATGGGAGTTCTGCAGAGGCGGAGAAGAAGGTGCATAATAGCTGAATAGCGGTTATTGTGAGGGGGTAAATAGTTGTGGCGTAGCTAGGGCTAAGGGATGACCATTACTATTGAACAAGATGCAATGAGATTTTCGCGTTGTAGTCACGTGAAGCCCTAGGTTGAAATGTTTAGATATGCGACGAATTTTCACTTGGGGAAGAATAAGAGGGGGCGTGTAAAGCTGAGATTTCTTTTTAGTGGCGTCATATCTTTCTGGATTTTATATAGTTTCCCAGGTGCATGTGGAAGCCTTACCATAAAACCTGTGGAAATAAGGTGGGTGAATGATATATTATATATAATATATATATATTATATATATATATATATATATACTATACTAATACTATACTATATATATAACTATAACTAATATATATATAGTATATATATATATATAATATATATAAAACATTTTTAATGGCGGTAATATCCTTATACCGTGAAAAAAAAAGGTATGATGTGTAATGAAAAAGAATTTAAATAACTACCCTTTCATCTTGTTTTAAGATCAAGTTTCCAATATCCTTTCGGAAACACATTATTCAAAAGCTGTGAAGAATTAATCAGAATAATGATAATTAGAAGATAATGTTATAAAAAGCAATGTAAGTATACGTTTTAATCTACGTTGTTTTCCCTCGCTTTATATTTACTTCAGTTATTTCAAAAATAACGCATGAGAAAGGAAAACATTCTATAGTATACTTAATTAAAAATACATATTGTGTGGAAATATTTAATTACAGCTATAATCTATATTTAGCTACATCAAATTTAATTCCTAACATAAAAACAATAATGGGTGGAAGGTGTGGGACCTTCAATAATCAGCGTTTATAAACGAGTAGATAGGACAAATAACGCTGTAGAGAGCTTTCACAATCAGCTCAAGAAAACGATTGGAGCAGCCCACCCTAATATATGGATTTTTTTAGGTGCGTACACAATAATTAACTTTCTAAAAGAAATTCAGATACTATTAGAATGAAAACCTGTCAAACGATTGATGAATGTTGTAGCATGGTTTATTAAAATAACCAAAATGTAAAGTAGATAATTCAAATTAATTTTTTTAAAAAAAAATATATATATTTGTTTATAACCAATTTAAATAAGGAATATTATTATGTTGTTTACCTGACTCAAATTTTAAAGTATAAAAAGCATTTAAAAATATCAAAACCATTGTGTGTATACAACAATGTACTAAAAATAAAATTGAAATCAGATTTGGATTCAGCGTAAACAATACCTTTAAAGAATGAGATAATGTATATTATGATTTAATGAGTGATGATTTAAGAAAAGGAACAAAATTGTTTATTTGAATTATAATTTTAGAAATTTTCGTATACCCTCAGAAAAACTTAAACAAGTCAATTACAAGAATTGTACGGAAAACGACCAACATTTTCTTGGGATACCAATTCGTCTCATAAAAAAAAAAAAGAGAGAGATCAAAAGAGAAAGAATTAAAGAAAATTTTGAATATTTGTACCAAGTAAATCCCAATCGAAAGGAACTTGTGCGTTTTTTAAAGAAATGCTCAAATATTCAGCATCCACTTGATAATATAGTTATAATATATATAATAATATAATACTATATATATATAGATATATATATAATATATATATATTAATATATTATATTACTATAATAATTATATTATATATACCGTATATATATATATATGTTAAAATATTAACAACAAATATATGAACAACGTTAATAAGATAAATTACCTTTAAAAAAAACTGGGGTTTTATAGACAAGTATAGACTGATTAGATTTTTCTTTAAAGTATGAAGTAATAACAGTATGTAAGTAAGTCATTGAGTCAATAAAGTTATAGAGAGTCTGTCTTTATTAAAGTCATCCTTTCTTTAATATTCTGAATATGAATGGAACCTTGGTAAATCTCAAAATTATTTCTTAAAACTTAATTAAAAACCACAGAAGTAATTTAACAAAGAATAGATAAAATGTTAAAATTATAATAGCAATAAAATAATATTAATTCAATGATAAAAATATTAAATAATTTGCTATATCAATTATATTCAATCGTCATAATTAAACTTTTATATTGAAAAACCAATTCCTATAAAAAAGGAAGAAAAAAAAACAAGCAAATTAAAAAAAACTGAAATACATAAAAAGGAATATACAGATACCCGAATTAACGAATTGGCTCTTTTACATAAATGCGTTCACCGACAATACCTGTAAACTGAAAAAGTAAGATTATAATCTTAACTTTTTCTTTTCACGCATTAATTAATTTACTCTGCGAAGGAGGAGTAAATGCCCGCCTTACACCCCCTCGGGGTGATCCCCTCTCAGGATTCACACCCTTCAAGGAGCGCATCCCCCCCATTGGGTTATCTCTCGGGAGGTGATGTGGTGCATTTAGATAACTCTCGGTTAACAGCTGATCGGAGCAAGACGTACGTTTTAGTGTTACAATAATTACTATGGACAATGTGAAATTGACACTGATTTGTTAGGAAATGATGAGTTTTGGAAAAGATATTACTGGTTTTTAACTGACGGTGGATGTGGTTAGAAACGTGAAGCCTAGGATAAAAAGTTTTTG